>CAUYON010086357.1:0-22046 GCA_963573935.1 Arctocebus calabarensis | reverse complement strand
ACGGGACCGGGAGCGCGCGGCCCTGGCCCTCCCCCCCCGTGCTGCGCACGCACCCCCCCCCCCCCCCCCACCGGCCCACCCGGCCCCCGCGCCCCCCCCCCCCCCCCCCCCCCCCCCCCGCCCCCCGCCCCCCCCCCCCCCCCCCGGAGGTAATTCGGCGGAATGAATGGATTTTTTTGTTGTTTTTGCATGTTTAAAATAGAAGTTCCTCTTGTTCCTTGGGAGATCATGGCCTTTGAATATGCACACAACCTTTGAATTGTGCCTACTAAATTATAGCAGGGGACTTTGGCACCCAAGGAATTCTGACTTTCTGGGATTATAATAGTAATTCCCAGCTGTACTCTGGACTTTATTTTGCTAACCATAATTAAGCAATTGTAAATTACTGCTATATTAATGTTTTAAAGCACTGGGATAGTCTAATTCTAACTTTAATTATGTTTGCCAATTATCTGTTTGAAATAAATTTGTGTCTGAACAGCTATTGAAACTGTTAAATTGTACAGATATTATTCATGACAGCTTTGTACTGTGGAATGTGCTTAATAAAAAACAAAAAGTTTGACCTTTGTCCAATAAATTGCTAAGTAATGTCAATAAATCAAGTATGAGTATTATGCAGTATACCTAATCTGGCTTCATGCAATTGTTACTTCAGCTACTAATTCAAAGCCAATACTCTTAATAAAGTGTTGCAATACTCTGATGTTCTGTTAAGAAATTTTTCAAAAAAACTGTTAAGTGCTGTTAGAAATTCAGTGACATGCAATTAAAGTTTATAGATTTTTAAAAATCTTCAGTAAAACATTGAAGGCAATCTGGTTTTGGCCTGTGAGAACTTTGTAGAATGATGATATAAATCCCTGTCTTAGAGCTTTTGCTGAAGGCTAACTTTAACCTCAGAGGTGGGCGTGAATTGTGAACTCTTCTCCAGCAATCAGCTTCTCACACATACTTGCTTCATTGCTTCACAAGTTACTGTAAAAAATATGAAAATAGCCTCTTACAGAGTCCCAAGTGGCTTCCATGTGTGAGTGGATCCCATCCTTCTTCTAAGAAGGGCTGGTGGAGGTCTGACAAGCTGCAGTTTTGCAGCCCTCTTCAACATAGCATCGGAGCATCTGGAATGGAATCATTTAGTTCTTGGTATTTGCAAATACACACATCACAGGTTGAGTACTAATGCAGGGAACAGTATCTTCACAATGGGTAGTAGCTGAGCTTTTTCTGGATACCTAGATAATTCCCCATTAGTCAACCAAATTTGTGATGTGGACTTTACTTTTTGGATGAAATGAGAGTCTTTCTATAATATTGTCCCTTCCTATTTTTGTAAAAAATTTTTTTCAAAATACATGCATATAGTTAAAACCAATTTACAAGCCACAAAAGCAATAAAAAGTAATGCTCCCTTCTCACCCTTGACCTCCCAGTCCCCCTGGAAAGTGTTAAGCCATTTCTTGCATATACCAACAGATCTACCCATCCTTCCTTGAATGTTAGTGGCATGCTGTTATATGCTTTACAGCAACTAGCATTGTTATCTCATATTTAGGAGATGATTCCAGGTCAGTTTTTGTGATTCTACCTCATTCTTGTTAATGGCTGCATAGTATTTGCCTATAAGGCCATACCATAATTTATTTAGCCACTTCCTTTAGGGTAGAGTTTTAGTTTGTTACTTGCCTTCTTCTATTAATGACTTATCCTTTTTCACAGGTCTTTCCACCCCTGCCTTTGCTAAACATAATAAACCATTCTTGGTGATTTGGTTGGTCTAATCATTGTGAACAGAAGGCATTAAACTAAGGCGTTGTTGCAGAGTGAGGCGGACAGGAGCTCTGGAGTTGGATAGGCTCTAAACTTTCCAGCCCTCTCTCCTCCCCTCATGTAGCTGGTGTTCAGTAAATACTAGTCACTGTCTTCCTTGATAGGCAAGAGATTACTACAAGAACTTCAAAGCTATGAATGCATGCCATATTTATTAAGGAGATTCCAAGAGAGATCTTGTAGTACTCCTTGTATAGATAATCAGACTAGAGTTGTGCTTTACCATTCCAGCTTATTTGTTTCCCAGTTAACAAAGAGAAAGAAAGTTGGGCCATCTGGCTGATAATATTGTTAATAATTAGCTGTATCTTAATACCTCTTTTTGGATCTTTGCTTCCCTGTTTATAAAAGTGGAGGTTTTACCAGCTCAAGTCCTGGAGAGCTCATGCCTCAGCTCTGGGCAATCTACTGCCTTGCAGGAAAACTGACCCATTGATGCTAAAGCTAAGCTTTCAAGAAAGGCTGGAAATCTGGATTATGTAGGAACCCAATTTATAAATGCTGGCAACTAATTCTGGAGCACCAATTTGCCATCTCTGAACTAACGGGATTTTAAGCATTTTTATTAGCGACCTGTTGAAGCACAAAGAGGTTCCAGAGGAAAGACACAAATGAAATGCCTTGTGGCAAAGTTACCAGCACATAGTAGTCACTTAGTTCAGTACATGATGAAAAGTGTTTGAAAAGACCAAAGGAAAAAGGAGCAAGAGGTAGCAACGTCTGACATTATGTTGTACGTGGCTGCACCAGTTGCCTGCTTTTGTGCTGGGATTGAGTTCTGAAATCAGCTTGGTCTTCCAAGATGCTGGAGCTTGTCTCTAAAGAGCTCCAGGAAGATCTCTAGGTCCTTATAAGCAACACCTGTGGGAAGGCTGAGTCTAGGTCCATTTAAAGGTGTTCACCTGCCCAAGGATGGGGTGATGGCCACCATAGCCCAAGTGCACTGAAATTCTAATTTGGTGTTTTAAAAGTTTTATTGGTTAGATGTATTCATGTGAAAGGATTATAATGCAGACCATGAATAACTTCTTAGGACATGCCAGGCAACCTAGAGAGCAGAATCCTGTACATGGAGTTGTTCCATTGCTTTTAGCTTTGTGGTCGTCTACCCATCCTGTCTTGAGTAATTGATTTTATTGCTCAAAGTATGTAAGTTACTGCTGGGCTGGCCTGGGAGAACCTGGAGTTACATGGCTAAGGGCTTGCTTACAGTGGGGACATGCCTTAGGACCAGCTCAAACCTGGTGTTCTAGTGAGATCTCGGTGCATACAGCTGGCCTTTTTGGAGGTGATAGCCACTCCAAGGACTGATCCCACTAAACTTGAGCTTGTAACCAGGACCTGGGCTGTTTGATGGGTGGAGGAGAAGAGGTGGCCCAGTAAAAAGCATCTGTACCAAGTTATTTTTGTTAATTTTATTATTATGGATTATTCAGCTTTAAAGGCAATCAATCTGTAATATCCCCAGTGAGTATTTCTGGGAAGAGAGTGAGATCTAAAAGATCTAAACTATCCTTAGTGAATTATTGTACTGTCTCCAAAGTAGACGGGGGAGGATTTCATGTCTCTGCGTTTGTAAGTGGTGGGTAGGGTGGTTCACACCAAGTACAACAGGGATAAAGGCAACTAGTATTTAGTGGGATTCCAGGCTGCTGGTAAGGGCTCTGTAGCTACTCTCATCAGTACAATAAAGCTGCGTGGTTTATATTCTTAGCATTTCGTGGTTGAAGAGACTGAGGCTCAGATCCGTCTTGCGAGTGAGCGGCTGAGTTTAGGTTCGATTCCAGTCATCTCTTCAGGCACAGCTGGCCTCTTAGGACCCTGCCCAGGACCTCCCTCTCCGTGCTCTGTTCTGTGGGCACCATGGGGAGGATGAGCCAGCAAGGTGTCCCAGCAGAGTCTCCCTGAGGAGGCTGCAGTGCCTCTGAGCTAACAGACTCTGTGCCCATCTCTTCTCCCTTTTGTTGGTGTGTTCCTGGCGTATGTTCTTTGGTCATTAATAAATGTGCATGGTGTGCCTTTGACAGTGCACAGCTATGACAGTGCAAGGAGCTGGACAGGATGTTGCAGGAGCCCAGCTATGGCAGCCCAGTGGGCTATGCTGGGCAGTGGGGGAATCCCTCAGTGAAGATACTGAGGTCTGGAATGAGGCGTGGCATTGAGAAGGCGAGAAATGGTGAGAAAAGGTGGTTTCCAGAAGTCCTAAAGGGTAGGAACCTTGGGACGTGGCTGTGGAGGGAGCTGGAGAGGCTGACGATAGATTCTGTGTGTAGAGTGTGTCAACTATGCGTCCCTAAGCAGGGCCATAGTGGACAAGAGACACACCAGACACCTGCTCTCGGGAAGCTTACGTTCCAGAAGAAATAGACCATACAGATTGCCATGGTGCCCACAAGCAGAGGAATTAATAAGATACATGCAGATGTGACGAGTGTGTGAGGAGATTACACTGGGGAGTGGGTTGGAGTGTCCTAAGGGACATTGGATCCTAGACCTCAACCATAAGAAGGAGCCAGCCGCCGCTGGGTGAGGGGCTCTTCTACAAATGGAACTTTGCCCTGAAAGTGACAACAATTTAAAATAAATGCTGTACCCTCATATTAATTTGAATACAGTTAAAAAACAAACAACAACAACAAAAGGAGCCAGCCACCGATGAAAAAGCCAGGACAAGATGTTCCAGGGTGAGGGGTCAGGGACACAAAGGCCTTGAGGTTGGCATCCCCTGGAGTGGGCAGCCTGCTGCAGGCGTGTCCTGTCTCCCAGATCAGGGAAGGGGATCTGTTTGGCAGGTAGAAGGGCAAAGTGCTTGGGTTGAACATTGGAGGTACCCCAGAGAGGTTCAAGTGCAGCCACCCGGGCTGTCCAGAAGAGAGAGGCAATTGGTGGCTTCCGAAGGAAGAGTCCAGGGGAACATCTGCTTTTAGGAACAGGAGGACAAGCCTGTGACAGAGGTGAGAAGGAAAAGTGTCTGGAAAGGTAGGATTGCAATAACCAGCCATCTTTACAGTCTGTGGACGCTCCCAGAACTTGGAAAACTTCTTTTGTGAACACTTGGTTCCAAGCTGCCCAGAGCTCAAGGGGAACAATGCCTGTCCACTAATCACCCCGCGGGACACCTACTCCCCCTTTCCACTCCTTGCAGTGGCCAGGGCTCTGGCAGCAATAACAAACGGGTGCCTGGGAGTAGCTTCTCCACTCTGGCCCTTGCCTGGCTTGTCCTTGGGAACGTTCCCTGAAGCCCATCTGCGCAAACAGCTGGGGGCCAGGTCTGCACCTCAGGAATGAAGGGATAAAAGGGGCCATCGGGGCTTTTTCCACCAAAGGCGAAAGCATTTTCTAGAACGGGCTGCGAGTTTTTGTTTCAGGAAATTTCATCATGTCTCCAAGAAAGGGAGGGGAAGAGGGGAAGAGAGAGAGAGAGAGAGGAGAGAGAGACAGAAGGAGAAAGGGGGAGAAAGGGAGAGAGAGAGAAAGTTAATTGGCCTCAGATTTTCTCACTCCCTTTTCATGTTGGTAACACGAGGCGGCCCAGGTCAGACTCAGGTCAGCGACGTTTGGGCTCTTTAGTGCCCCTCTGTGAATACCTCATTTCTGTAATAGTTTTTCCTTTAAAAACAGCTCTGCCTTCTTTGGCAGATGGTGACATTCCATTAGCATATGGAATATTTTTCAAAACACATCCGAAAGCATGTCTCTTACGGGGGAGACTGGCAAAGCCAACGAATGTCTGAAAAGTATGTTGGGAGCAACTCAACATTTAACAGAAGGCCCCACTCCCACCCTCACCCCCATGCCTCCCCATGTCTCTCCTGGATTGTTACCGTAACCAGAAAGAGATGAGAGGATTTTCCCTGAGTCTTAGTCTGCTGGCTTTGCTGGGACCATCGCGGCACACACAGGGTAGCCAGAGAGAGCCTGGACTCGGCATTGTGGTGGTGGCGGATGCTTTGTGCATTGAGCACCTACTGTGTGCATTGAGCACCTACTGTGTGCCAGATGATGTGTGCAACACACACCATTGTCTTTCCTGCTGAAATCTATCTGCCACACAGTGGGCAGGGCGATCACTTGAGCACATAAATCAGGTCATGTCACTGCCCTGCCCAGCACCTGCTGTTGTGCTTAGAATTGAGTTCAAGCTCCTTGTTATGGTCTGCAGTGACTTCACCTACGCCTAGCATTTTGTGTCATGCTTCCCTCTGCCGCTACATGAGCTTTCCTTCCACTTTTTGTTTCTGCCTCGGGGCCTTTGCGTGAGCTCTTCCCACTGCCTCGTACGCTTTTCCCTCAGCAGTCAGTTCTCAGCTCAAATACTGGCTTCCCAGAGGAAATTTCTCTGATTTCCATTTACTGAGTCTAATCTAATTATCCATGTTGCTCTTTATTGTGTCCTGTGTTCTATTTGCTCTGTAGTACTTGCCATTTACTTGTATTTATTCAAAGTAGATTTAATGAAGGCCTACTATGTGCTGGGTATCTGCTAGAAAGTGACAAAGCAGACGAATACCCTGCCTCCCGGAAGCCTCCATCATGACACGGAGAGGCAGCTGAGAAACAAATGACATGTCTTCAGACTTCCTGTACCGGAAATATAACCTCCCTAAGTGCCAGGACCTTGTTTTTCTTGTTCAGAGGACATTTAGGGGTGTGGTAATCACAGAGCTCAAGGAATTGTAGTTAAATGAAGACCTGAATCCACATTTTATAAACAATTGCTCCAAGGCATAGATGAGCAGTGGCTTTCAGTGTCTGTGTATCCAGTATTCAGTGACAGTGGCTTTCAGTATCACTCCACTAGTAAAAGAGCAAGAATCTGAATGCTGTTCTGTCTGGCCCTGAAGGTGGTGATCCCTGACGTCTGTCTAGCCCCAGCGCCTTGCTGGGTGCCTTACCCGCTGCTTCCCTCTCCGCAGCCCAGTATCAGGGTCCTTCCCGCTTCCCCACATCCAAGCCAACTTGTCCCTGGACTGTTCTCCCAGCATCCTGTTCTCAGCAGGGATACTAGTTCTTGGTGACAATTTGGACAATATCCTTCAGCTCTCTGAGCCCCAGTTTCCTCATCAAAATGAGAACTGGAGCCACAGTAGATCTGCAAAAGCTCTTAAAATTATGTTATTCTACCTTCTAATCAATTAATCTATAAATTGTGTTCATTAAGAGACTGAAAAATAATTTTGATTTCTGCATCCCCCGCTGAATAGTAATGTCTAGTGTAGTGTCTGCTGCTAACTCCTCTCAAACTCATATTCCAGCCTACTCACCCTATTGATTTAGGGTTAGAAGCCCAGTTCAAGCTGGCTTTTGCAAAGGAGGGCATTTATTGTTTCACATCACAAATATCAGCCAGGAAAGGGCAGGCTTCAGGCACAGCTGAATCTGGGAGCTTAAACAATGTCATCAGCTCTTGGACCTCAGTCTCTCTGCCTCAAAGCCCTGTTCTCCTCTTTCTGGTCTCAGTGTCAGGTAGACTCTCTTCCCATGTGGTAGCCTGGTGGTTGTCAGCAGCCCCAAGAACACATCCTATCCTCTGAGTAGCTCTGGTAGAGCAAAATCTCTCTTCCCAGCAGGCCTAAAGAGTCTTCAAATTATTAATAAATCTCCTTAGTGCAGATTGGATCACATGCCCATCCTTAAAACTCATCATTGTGGTCAGGGGTTTGGAATTCATCCCACGCAAACCACAAGGACTGAGAATGGAAGGGAGGCAGATCCCAGAAGGGTACTGAGGTCCAAAACAAAGGAGGAATGTGGGCTGAGCAGATAAAACCCAGTGAACCCTGCTGCTGTCACCAGGCATGCTTTTTCCACATGGGCAATGATTACGTTTGCACCTTCTTTTAGGGTTAGTTCAAATGTCACCTCCTCCCTGATCAGAAGCTAAATCTTCCAGCCCTGAATGCCTCTTGAACCCTTATCGTTTTCTCTTACTATTTCAGCTTTTAATGTGCATGTTAGAAGATCTATGGGCTGAAAGGGTAAGAAGAGTCTGCCTTTGAGCGTCTCAGGGGTTTGGCTTCAACTCCTCATTGGCCAGGTGACTTGGGGTAGGGTACTTCTTCCTAATCTCTCCTTCCTCCTGGACCTGCTTTGAGAATTAAATGAGATGAGGTAGCCTAGCCTGGGTTCCTGGAGGACTTTTGATTTCTTCCACACCAGGATCCATGTTTTGGTCCTCTCTCTGTCCACACCCCCCCTACCACCACAGGTACTAATAGCAACAGATGTGTTGAATAAACAAACTCTTGGACTCCAGAACTGCCAGAGTACAGTGAAGTCTCCCTTTTCATGGCTTGCAGATTCTAAAGTGAGTGTATCAGGTGCAAAACCATAGACAAAGGTCCACAACTCTTGAAAAACCCTTAAAATGTGGAGTGTGTACCCAGTCTAGTCATTCTTACACCCATATGGAATTTGAGAACCACCAAGCTGGCCAAGGGCAAAACCAGAAAAGTCTAGATGCAAGACACTTGGTCATTCAACTGAGTCTGCTCTTAAAAATAATTATAGGGACACAAAGGAAGGTGACAGAGAATAAGGACACAAGAAAATGGTAAGTTCTAAATTTTAAATCACCAGCAAGATTCACTCCTTCCTGGCTTAATACACAGCCTTATTCTCAGCTTTAATATGTAGCAAGAGGCTTGTTTGTTGTGGGAAGGACAAATGTTATCACAGATGTAAATAAACGGAGGAGAGGGGAGTTGGGGGCTCAGTGAACACGGTGGAATTGAACTCACATCCTGCTCCATGGTCAGCTACACACACACACATTCCTGGTGCTGAAGGGGTCCAGCCCTCAGCCTGCGTCTTCTGGCTGTTTAAACTCCTGGGCGGGGTTTTCCATTTTAGCCTCCTCATAGGTCACCAAACAGCCAATGGATGGGCTGTTCTTGAGTCAGGCTCTTTTGCCCAATCAGTGGTCACTTCTCATTCAAGCACGGCCCAAAGCTATTTTCCTCCCTTCAGGGCCTCCAGATGCTGTGATTGTCCTTAGGAAGGCACTTAGGTGTGGCTGATGCCACCTCTCACAAATCCGGGTACATACCCAACCCCAGGAGGGGTCTGCTCCCCCAGCCTCACTCTGGCTTGTTGATAAGCTTTGACAAAGTCAATAAAACTGAAAGGTAAGATTGTATGCTCTTGACATTACTTGGTGGCCTTTAAGATTCTAGGGCCAAATGCCATTGGTTCTCCCTTGCTCCTGGCAGAGTGAGAACGTTCACAAGGAGGGCGTCCATTCCCAGAGCTGCGTCCTACAGACTGCGGCACTTTCTCCATATCCTGCCCCTCACTCACTCCGGTCTCTACCGGAGTCTGGGAATCCTGGTATTTAGCACAATGCCAGCTGCTCCGCCCTCCGGATACATTTTCAGAGTAGCCATAAATACATAGGGATGCTCAAATGAAATTAGGACAAGAAGTGCTGAGAAGTTTAAGGCAGAGTTCTTGGTCTATTTCCACCCTAATTTGTTTTCCCTAGAACAGCTTTTACCTCTCATTAGTACCGTACACTTCATTTTCTCTGTAGTTCCCTTGCAGTGTTTCTCAGAGTGTGTCCTGTGAGACAATAGTTCCATGGACTAGTAATTAAATATTATAAGTGAAAAAGGATTCTGTGACCAAGAGAGTTTGGAAAACAGAGAGTTAAACAGGTTTACTTACTGCGGAACTTATCAGAGTCGTTAATGTGCAGACGCATGTTGTTATCATCCACAAAGGTGATGGAGGCTTTCGTGTTTCCCACACTTATTGGACTTTGGAATAGTTTTTTTCCCTCCCTTGTGAGTATCTCACAGGACTAGTGTTCTGGGAAGCAACGCACGGAGAAATGCTACTCTAGACAGAAGGGAAGTCCTGTCTTTCCCCTTTATTGGATATGTGGGATTTATCTACTTTGCTTATTTATCTGATTCGTTATTTTGGGATGTGGGAGGACACGCACGTGTTACTGGATGGCTTTCCATCTTTAGAGAGATTGCTTGCTCTTCCTGTTGGTCCACTAGTTACAGGCTGGGGTTGTTATGGTGATAGGAGAGAGGCTGCAGACCCAGGAGGATCACGCATATCCATGTATAAGGTGGGGCAATTTCTTTCTTTGAATTGAGCTTGAGTCACAGCATTGTGCACCCAAAGAAAACATCACGAACCATGTAAAGTTCCTCAGCTTCCACAAAGCAGCCTGGTTTTTGTCTTTGTGTATGGAGGGGCTGATAGGAGTAAGCTATTGGATGATGTATTACTTCTCCTGGGTTTCTCAACCTCAGTGCTATTGACATTTGGGTGGGATCATTATTGCAGGGTCTGCCCTGTACCTGGCAGGATGTTTGGCAGCATCCCCAGCCTCACCAAAAAGTCTGTGGCCGTTGCCAAATGTCCTACAGGAACAAAATCTCCCCTGGCCTGCCCTGCCACTGCTTTAAGGGAAGTTTATCCAAAGTCTGTAAAAGGCTTTCAGAGTATTTTATCATACTCTTGGAAGAAGGAAAATAGTGCTATCATGCTTAAAGCGTGGTTCGAGAGCCAATGAGACCTGCCAGCTAATTAATCTCTCCCTTTGAGCATTTTCTTAACTCATCTTAGGCTCATGTATCTGTTGAGTTTCTTGGTTGCAAGTTATAGAAAACCCAATCCAAAATGCTCTAAAAAAAGAAAAATAAAAAAAAAAAAAAAGGATTTTTTTCCTCACGTAACTGAATAGTCCCAACATATTTGTAGCTTCAGGCACAGCTGGATCCAGGTGCTTAAGCAATGTTATTAAGAATCAAGAATTTTTTCCCCAAATCTTTCCTCTGATTTCCTTGATATTGACTCCATTCTTAGACAGGCTCTTCCCATGTGTTGAGGAAGCTGCCAGCACCTCCGGCCTATTCCTTGCTACAACAGATCTGGTGGAAAGGGAGAGCTTCTCTTCCCTCACAGTTTGAATGAAAATCCTGGATCTTATTCCCATTGGCCCAGGAGACTATGCTACTCTCATTAGCTGTGCCTGATTCACACGCCTGTGCCGGGAGCCTGGGGTAGAGCCAACACCAACTGAACCACTCGCTGGGAGTGGGGGTGGAATGGTCCTTAAGAGGAGAACTGGGGCAGTTACTTGAAAAGAAGTCAATGGATGCTGGTCAGGCAAACACCTCTAATCCCCATTCCTAAAAATAACTATAACAACAATAACCAATAATGGCAGCTCCCATTTGTGAAACTTGAGCTCTATACCAGATCCCAAGCTGCATTTTTCCTTTTCATCTCCAGTATCCTGGGAGGCAGCAATTGTCCACCCATTTTACAGCTGGGGAAGTGAAGTCTCAGAGATAGATGAAATGACTTGGCTAAGACCAGGCATGGCGACTCATGCCTATAATCCCAGTACTTTAGGAGGCCGAGGCAGGCAGATCACGAGAGCTCACCAGTTCGAGACCAGCCTGAGCTGAAGCAAGACGCTGCTGCTAATAAAATGATCCTGGTGTTGTGGTGGGCGCCTGTAGTCCTAGCTACTCAGGAGGTTGAGGCAAGAGAATCATTTGAGCCCAAGAGTCTGAGGCTGCTGTGAGTTGTGACACTACTGCACTCTACCACAGGCAACAAAGTGAGACTCTTGTCTCAAAAAAAAAAAAAAATGACTTGGCTAAAGTCACATAGTTGGATAGTTGGGCAGTGGCTAAGCCCATAGACCAGGAGCATCATTTTACCTCCTCTAGGACACCCTCTCTGACCACCTTTCTGCAACAATCCAGAAGGTTTCACAAGCTCTCTGGTGATATTTTGGAAACACATGGAGGGATAGAGGAGGGCTACCCTTCAGGCTGCTGCCCAACCTTTTCAAAACTCTCTTATCAATTGTTTCCAGTTTGTGACAACAATCTTTCTTTTAAGGGCTATTCTCACACCGTAAGACAGGGAAAGTGTGCTTGGCACTTTGGGGCTTGGCTCTATTTTTCTTGCTTGGTCTATTCTCTTCAATTTTTTTGCCCACTGTTACTATTCTGTCTTCCACTCCCCAGGACAACTCCAAAGGGGTGCATTGTTAATAATAGCACATTTCTGGTGGCCTTGCCATGTGGTAGACATTGCGTCAGGAATTTTCATAACGTAATTTAATTACACTTTCTCAAATATCATTTCAAGTAGATACTACTATTATCCCCATTTTGCAGATGGAGCAACTGAGGGATGGAGAAGCTAAATGACTTATCCAAGCTCACCAGCTAGCAGATGGGATACCTGGCGTTCGAATCCAACCAGATCCCATTGCCTGTACCAGAGCACAAAAACTTTAGAAATTACCAACCCATGACCTGTGAGTCAAATTTGGCACACAGATATATTTTGTTCAGCCCACACAGTATTTCAAAAAAACATTTGGACTAGTTGCCAATGTTTAAAAATTGACAACCTACACATTAAAAAGCAAAATTAATTCTTTCCTGCTTCTCTTGGAAAAACAAAACAAAACAAAACCAAAACCCAGAAGATTGACAGCACTGGGGCCCACATTTCTGCCTGAAAGAGATAGGCTAGAATTAACATCTTAGTCCCAGGTGTCACTTTTTATGTAGGATGTGTATCCTCCAACTTGCCACAGTCCCCACCACTCCCTATTGCCTTCCTAACACTGAGGCCAAGTGTCATTTGCTATATGCTTGTTGTGTGTGTTCTTTTGTCTTCCTATGCTCATTGTGCTTTGCCTGCCTTGCTGTGGAGGGCATTTAAGCTTGCTGCCCTTCCTCCACGCCAAAGTGCCCCTGCTAGCTTCTCACCACAGTAATTTGGGGTTGCTGTAATGTCTCCTCACAATTTCAGCAGAAGGTCTCTTACTAGTGAAGATTTGATTAAGGCACTAGAGGAGTTGGAAAGAGCTTGAATTTTCCTTTCCTCAGTGCTCTGATTCCATCCCCCGACTAACTTTGGTTTATTGGTCATCAAAGGCCACTTTCTTGGCAGTGTTTGTCTTGGGTACATGACCATTTTTTCTTGCTCCCCTCAGAGCGTCCTAGCATTTTCTTCCTAATCCTCCTCAGGAGAACCATCACTTGGATTATCATGAAACCTGAGTGCACGAGCATGAGGTGCGACCCTTTACAACCCACATACCATTTCGTTTCTGACCAGTTCTGTTTGTTTAAACTCTTTGCTGGCAGGACCTGGGCTCAGGGGCAGAGTTCCATGGTGTTCACAGGCAGATGTTCTGGCCTGTTGCAGGGACCCGTGTAACCAACCAGACCAAGAGAGCTGGTGGCTAGGATCCAGGCCGTGTGGGTGGAGGGCATTTGGCGGGTATGCTCAGGGAAGAGTGGGATGGGGGACGAAAACAATAGCTTGCCGTACTTTGGCAAATGGGATTTATAGGCCCCATTTCATGCATGAGAACATTGAGGCTTCAAAGGTGGGGTCCCTTGTCGAAGATTACAGAGCTACGTAGACAAGGGAAGAGGAATGTTTTACATTGTATTGCGTAAGAATAGATATGTGGATGGTGAGGATGTTGATGATAGGAACAGAAAGACAGGTAAGTCCTTAAAGATCTCCTGGAGTATAGACATGGTGACCTCTCCAGGCATCACAGCATGACTTCTTCACCTAGAATTGCACAGTGGTCAGGAATGGGGATGCTGACATTTCATAGTCCTAGGATTGAGTCCCGGCCCTGCTGCTGAGCAGCTGAGTGACCTCAGATGAGTTCCGTCAACTTCTGTGAGCATCAATGTCCTCATCTGCAAAATGGGCGGGGGGAGTAATTCACAGGAATTTTGTGAGGGATAAAGGAAGTCATGTGCAGAGACTGTGGAGCCTGGCAGCGGCACACATTATTTGTTCAATAAGCTGAACTTTTCCTGTTTTGCTCTAAGCCTTGCACAGTGGGGACTCAGTGAGTACCACTAAACCTAGTTCCTACTGGGAGGCAGTGGCCAGAAGCTAGGCTCAAAGTCCAGCACCTCAACTTCCTACCCATCTGACATGCGGGGACATCACACTCCCTTGGAGGGTCCTTGCCTCCTCATTTTTAAAGTGGAGTGGGCTAGGGCAGAAGGCTTCCTTTGCAGGTCTGTTGGGAGATTAGAGATGCTGCCTGTAAAGTCTTGGCACAGAGTAGGTGCACGGCCTAATTGTTGTTAGTGTTGAGAGCTACTCTCATGGCCAGAGTGGGCCCATCTCGAGGGGTCAGGGTTACACACACATGTTCTCTTTCTTCCAGGAAATCAAGATGAACTGGATGATTCTCACAGCACATTCTCACATGCAGCCGGGAGCTAATTTCATGGAGAAAAAGGAAACAGCAGGGCAAGCAACCTCTCTTGAGGGCCTACTATGTCCAGAGTTTTTGCCTAAATCAAGAGTATTAATTCCTCAGTCAGAGGCTCAGGCATGCAAAAGTGCAACCTTGTGTCTAGAACGCAGGCTAATTCTGATTCCTTAGCTCCCCTGAGTGCCCCACAGCAGATTGCTTAATCCAGGCATTTTCCAGCTTGAAGTCAGGGATTTAGACTCCACTGATCTGAGTTTACAATTCAGCTTCACTAAGGCTTGAGGGGGTGGGATGGGATTGAGGTTGGAGGATCCACCTCTCTCCCAGCTCCTGCCCATTCTCTCCTGCCCTGTTTCCTGATTTGACCTCCTTCTGGTGCTGGCCCTGGAGCCCTGTGAGGTGTAACTGTAGCCCCCTGGATGTGGTGGGAGGTCTGCTTGAACCTGCTCTGGAAATGTGAGTCTTTGAGACTCTCTACCTATCATTTTATTCACGTGCTTACACCTAGACTGCCATCTACAGAGTCTTACTTTTGCCCCCAAGGTGGGGCCATGTGCACCTTCCCATATTCCAGGAATGCTGTCACCTGTGCACCTGCAAGAGGGTCTCATCATATACTGGCCCCAACCTTTAGGTTTGGAAACAGCCATGAGACATTTTTATAGCCATGAAGCTCAGGGAGATGACTTCAGGCATTCAGCTAGGAATTCAACAAGCAATCTCTTGTCTGTCTGGTGCCAGAGCTTGCCCTCCTTCTCCTAGGTAGCAATGGCTTGAACCATCTTAGCATGAAACCCGGCTTCCTTTTTTTAAACTTTTTTAATTTTTTTTGAGACAGAGTCTTACTGTGTCACCCTCGATAGAGTGCCATTTACAGCAACCTCAAACTCTCGGGCTTAAGCGATTCTCTTGCCTCAGCCTCCCAAGTAGCTGGGACTACAGGTGCCCACCACAATGCCCAGCTATTTTTTTTGTTGCAGTTGTCGTTGTTTAGCTGGCCTGGACTGGGGTTTGAACTGCCACCCTCTGTGTATGTGGCTCATGCCGTAACCACTGTGCTATGGGCGCTGAGCTAAAACTGAGCTTTTTATAATGGGAGAAGGTTATAACAGTCCACAGAAAGGTTGTCAGACTCTATATCAGTGGAGGAAACAGAGCCCCAGGGAAGGACAGTGATTTACCCAAGGCCACACAGCTAAGAGGCAAAAGCAAGATTTAAACTCAACTTTCCAGTGTTTGGTCCATTGTTCCTGCTGGTCCAGCTGTACAAGGTCCCAAGTCTGGAGATGACATGTATGTCCACTGGATGTCATTATTTCTGGATGTTATTATTTCTCTGCCAAAAGCTAGCTAGACCTTCTCTTTGGAAGTAAAATAAGATTTTCCCCCTTCCTTAAGCAAGGAAGTTGCATATGAGATGCTCAGGTGTTAGCTCCCTCTTATTTTGGCTCAAAGACAGGGGGTAAATCACGAATTTTGTTTCTCCAGGGTGGATGAGGTCTTTGTACAAGCTGACTTCCCTCCCTCCTGGGGGCCTGAGACCGTGGCTGCCTCTCTACAGCCCCACAGTCCTTCCCTATGGCCTCTGTCCAAGCCTCCTTTCCTAGACTCAAAGTTGCATTGCTTCAATTAACTGTCCCTTCCCCAATCTCTAAGAAAAAAATATTCTCCCAAACAGTCTCTCTGCATGGGAAATAGGCTGCCATCTTTCTCAGGAGAAACAGGGCCCTTTTGGACACTGGGTCACCACTAGGTGCTAAGGACATGAGGGCAAACTGGCAATGCTCCCATATAGAGTGGGAGGTGGTCATGAGCCTGGACACTTTGAACTTGTTGAGGTTGGGGCAGATTACAGAGAAAAGAAGTGCAGACATTTCTGGAGGAAATCAAAGATGTGAAGGCTGACTCAGAAGAGCAGGGTACAGTATGTGACACCACAAGGCCCAGCCTGTCACAGTGCCCAGGTTTAAATGATGTGGTGTGTATAGCTGGGGTGAAAGACAGGGATGAGTAGGTGATGAGGGGAAAGGGGTGGGCAGGGTGTGTCATGGAGACAAACCTTAAAGAGAGGGCCTGGGGCCTCTGCCATCATCCATACCATCTTAAGCATCATCTATCCCACTGCCCCCAACTCCCACACAATGGGAAGAGGCCAGGCCCATTAGGCTGATCTACCCTCTTAACCTTTGATTTTATCACTAGCAAATGACCTTGGGAAAGTCAGTTGACCTCTCTAAGCTTTCATTTTCTCATGTGCAAAATGAGACTGCCCCCCAGGAGGCCGTGGGATTATAGATAGAAAATGTACTTTGGAAGAAGCAAAAAAGGGCTATTTTGGTGTTTGTCAAATGAATGTTTTGATAACATTTATCAAGATAATCTTCATTAAACATTCCAAAAGCAAAACTCAAATGGCCAGTGAACATGCAGGGAATGGGGATAGGATCCAAATTAACCAATGGGGACTATCTGGCAATAACCACAGAGCCTTTATTTTGTAGGAGGGAAGGAAAGGGATTTGTTCTTTTGTTCAATGAAACTTTATCTAGTGCCTGCAGATGCGGGAGAAAGTGCCACGAACAAGATAGGTGGTCGGACAGAGAGTGTGTTTAGCTTTTCATATCTAGTCTCTCCTTTATCTTTATACTAATCCACTGAGAAAACATGGGCTTGGAGAGGTAAAAACATATTTTCAAAAACATAGTAAATAGATAGTAGTGCCCCCAATGAAAACCAGAAACATTTTACTCCAGAGTATGCATTTTTCCCCCTTGGGGTTCCTTGTGCATTTCCTTATGTAGTATGTATGCCAGTGTATTAATTAGGATACATTTGGCTGCAAGTAATGGATAACCAATTAACAGTAGCATTAGCAATCAAGACATATTATACTAGATATATATAGATATGGGCAGGCAGTAGGTTCTTGGTTAGTTCAATGATTCAAAGTTAACATCAAGGACTCTTTCTCTCTTATTATTCTGCCATCTTCAATTTGTTCCTTTTAAGAGTCCAGACTGATCACTTCTTAGTCTTAAAATGGCTGCCACAGCTCAGAGCATCACATCTTCACACACTATGTTCAAGGCAGAAAGTGGTGGCTTTCCATTGACTAAGGAGGAAAGAACTTTCCCAGGGACCTTAGCAGATATCTCTTTGACCAGACCTGGGTCACATGCTCAGCTCTAGCTCCAAGGGATGGAGAGGGAGTAGCCAATACAGAGAAATGGGAATGCTCTGGTTTTCTTGGATCAATTGTGCATCCTTCAGGGCTAGGCTCATCTTGCCAAGACTGGGGTTCTGTTAGGTAAAAGGAAGTGGGAGGCTGGTTGTTGGGGGCAGAGGGGACAACTCTTGCCCCTCATCTGTTTTCCAGATGGTCACATTCCAAAAGGCATTCCAATCTAGCACTTAGGGTAATACTGCTGCCATGGTAGTTACTGATGGGCAGATGGACAGAGCAGTAGGAATTGTTAAGAGCTGAAGGAACAGGGCCACTACCAGGTCCTAAGGACATGAGGACAAACTGGCAATGCTCCCATATGGAGTGGGAGGTGGTCATGAGCCTGGACACTTTGGGAAAAAATTGGAAACCCTGGGATAAATCAACCAATTACTAATCAGGTCCATCCATCTCACCAGTATCATGCATTCTCTGTGGCCCCAGGCCCAGCATGCAGGACAAAACTGCACTTGCAGTGCTTATCTGCATTCTTTATCCCCAAAGCACCCCAAATACATTCCTCCTGAAGCCTGGTTCCAGTAAAAATGTTGTCTCTGCCGAGGTTTGAACTTGCTTTCTGTTGTTGGAAAATGAAAACTATGTAACCCAATGTGTTTCTCTTTCTGCCTTTGCTGCCAGAAGACAAAGCCAAATGTGTCGCCCAAATGCAGGGGGCTGTACTCCCTGGTTTCTGAAGCACTTCTTCAGTTTCCTTTGGGGGGCGCTGTTCAGATTCACTGCCCTTGTGTCAGAACTTCTGGGTACCTCCAGGCCCAGTTCATGGGAAGGAGAAACATTTGGAAGATATCAAAGTGCTTGATAAACTCATGGGGGGAGCACAAAGTCATAAAACCTGGTGAGGGTGTCTTATCAGGCTCCACCCTCTCTCATCCTACAAAAGACAAAATTAGAGAGGAACAACTTTCATCGAAGCTGAAACCAAACATTTTGGCTATTTGAATGGCCACTGAATCACCCAATCCACTGTATTTTTCCACTTTCAAGTTGTTTCTGGGCTGCTAGGGAGACACACCCTTCCTGGGTTTAATGGTCTTCACTGTCAGGCCATGGGGAGGAGGCGTGTTTACTTTTTGCAGGGAAAATAGTGGTTAATGGTGGGATGGATGGACCTGATTAGTAATCAGGGTGATTTGTCCCATGAACAGTCCTTGGGTTTTCCTGGTGGTTTGCACTTGAACTTTGGCTAAATGAAGTAGGAAGAAAATGGTTTCGAGGAGAAAGAGTGGGGTTGGCTCAGGGTTAGGGCTGTCTCAGGGACAGGTGGAGTTCTGTGTAGCTCCAGGGAGAATGTTGTTCCATCCGTTGTTAAGACTCTTTTTCTGTGCTCATTCACTCACTCACTCATTTGCTTACTTATTCCTGCATTCTTGGTTTCAAAATTCTGAGTACTTCCTCTGTACAGCAGATAGATATGGCACCAGAGAGCCTATGTGATGAGTAGGCACTTTATCTGTTTTGGACTGAATGTTTGTGTCCCTGCCAACATGCTCCTTCCTTTCCCTGAGTTCATATGTTGAAATATAACCTCCAAAGTGATGGTATTAGGAGGTGGAGCCTTTGGGAGGTGGTTAGGTCATCAGGGTGGAGCCCTCATGAATGGGATTAGTGCCCTATGAAAGAGACCCCACAGAGTTCTCCAGCTCTCTTTCTACCTTGGGAGGATATAACCAACCTTAACCAAGAAGATGCCTTTATCAGAACCTGACCATGCTGGCACCCTGATCTCAGACTTCCAGCCTCCAGAACTGTGAGAAATGCATTTCTGTTATTTACAAGCCACCTAGTCTATGGTATTTTGTTATAGCAGGCCAAGCTGCTCTCCCTTTTTCAGAGGAGAGCTCAGACTTGATAAAGGAAACAGATGGGCAAATAGATACTTCCCAGTAGAGGTGTGTTGAAACAACATGAGGTAATAACAGCTAACACTTACAAGGCATTTTCCATGTACCAGACGCTATTTTAATTGCTTTTCATGCATTAACTCATTCGTTTCTGTCAACAAGCTTAGGAGCCAGGCTTTAAGAAATGAGGCACAGGGATGTAAGTAACTTATCCAAGGTCATGTAACAAACAGATTTGCAACTAAGCCCTATGTTCACCTTCTTACCATCATGCTATCCAGACCCACTTTGAAAATAAAGTGGGTCTGCCTCGAGTGGGCAGGGTTCCCATGGAGATTAATACTGATATAGGTCTTGAGGAGGCATAGAAGAGTTTTTCAGATAGAGGAAGTAGCAAGAGGAGGCCCCAACTGTTAAGAGTTCCTGTCACATGCTGAGAGATGCAGAAGGTAAGTGTGTCCAGAGAGGGGAAGTAGAGGAGGAGCAGGCAGGGAAAGATCATGAAATTTTATTGAAAGAGGTGGCAGGATGGCCTGATTTTAAATGAAGAAAGGCAGCTCAGTCAGAAGATAGATTGTGAGGTGGAGGAAACTGGGAGACAGAAGAGAGTAGACCTCTGCTCTTCTGGCCTTCTGGCACCTGCTCTTCCCTTTGCCCTGTTCTTCTTCAGAGACCCATCCCTTGCTTGACCCTGCGGTTTGACTGATGCTGACTTCACCCTAGACTTGTGGGGTGACACATGACTCAGTTCTGGCCAATCAGCCTCTTCTATCCCCCTGACCACAGGGGTTGGCTCAGGAATGTAAATGGGACCCAAGGTAGATCAATGAGACTCAGTTCTAAGATTTTTGTTAGATGTGTTGGGGAAAAAAGACCTTTTCTATTGAGGATAATAATTACAGTGGGTGGGAGTGGAGCAAGATGGCAGACCAGAAGAATCATTCAGCTGAGTTCTCCTAGAATGACTGGGGCCAAAGAGAGACCCCAGCCATACCTGGCATGAGGACCTTACCCAGAGTCATAGCTTAGGGAGCACAGCAAGGAGGTGGTGAGCTGCATACAGTGTATGATTTGGAGTGGTGGAAATCTGATGAGTTAGGCAAGTGATTGTGACCAGCTGGGATTGGCTGGCTGCCCACAGAGGCCCAGAATGGGAGGAAGCCTTTCCAGAGTTTTCACTTGTTGGGGGAAGCTGAGCTCTGAGTGGAAAGCTTAGAGGAGAGAGCAGACTTGAACAGTACACAGCAACCAGATTTGAATGTCAGTTGGAGTGGACTTGCCATAGGTTTGGTGGCTGGTGAGGCAGCCATACTGAGACCATACTGGTCTGGTGGCCAGGGGGCTGCAATTGTGGGAAGGTCAGGAGAAGATCTTAGCAGGGGCCTAAAGCACTACTGTCTTAATTCCACCTGCCAGGATCAGAACTCCACTCTTGGGACAGGCTGAGGGACTCCCATACCCCACAGCAATTGGAGTCAGCAAGCACTGTGAGACCTACCCCTGGAGGATTATTGTGAGCTTTAAAATCCCAACCTAGCAGGGTCTGAATGCTAAGGAAACGATCAGGCAATCACCTAAAGCAACTAAGTTTGGAATAAGGACCATAGAGGTTGCTGGCTATGCTGTCTCCTAAAAAAAAGCCCACAGTGTCATCTGGTGGTCCAGTAACACTGTCATCAAGAGCAAAGATGTCTGTGTGAAACAAAGGAGGCGGTGAGAAGTTAAAAGGAGGACAAGAAGGTGAACAAGAAGAAAGAACACATGAGGAGGAACCAACAGAAAAATTCAGGCAATATGAAAAACCAAAACAAAGGAACTCCCCCAAGGGATCATGAGGCAGCTACACAGAAGACTCTACCTCTAAAAAAATTAATGGACTTGACAGAAAGGGAATTTAAAATATGGATGATAAAGATAATCAAAAGAATGGATGAGAAAATGGAAAGACAGAACCAAAAGTTGGACAAGAGAAATGTAGAATATAGAAAGGATATGGTGGAGCTTAAAGAAATGAAGGAGACAAAAAGAAATGTAAAGAGGCAGTAGAAAGTATCAAAAATAGGTTAGACCATGGAGAAGAAAGAACTAGAGGATAAAGTTTTCGAGTTAAGGCAGGGAGTTAAAGAGGCAGAAAAGAAGAGAGAGAACATAGAACAGGTGCTTAGAGAACTAGTAGATTCCATGAAGCATTCAAATATACAAATAATAGGGATTCCTGAAGGGGAAGAAGATTGTCCTAAAGGAATGGAAGCCCTCTGGAGACCATCATAAAGAAAAACTTCCCAAGTTTTACTAAAGACCCCGACACACTCCTTTCAGATAGATATTGAACCCTGGGTTGTATCAACTCAAAAAGAGCCACTCCAAGACATATTGTAATGAACTTGTTCAAAGTCAAGATGAAAGAAAAAGTTCTGCAAGAAACCAGGAGTAAACCCCAGCTGACCTACAGAGACAGAGCCATTAGGATGACAGCGGACTTTTCAACTGAAACCTTCCAAGCCAGAAGAGCATGGTCATCCACCTTCAATATTCTTAAAACAATTTTTAGCTCAGAATTCTGTATCTTGCTAAACTAAGCTTCAAAATTGATAGAGAAATCAAATCTTTTGAGGATATACAAGCACTGAGGAAATTCACCACAAGACAAGCTCTATAGGAAATAAACCTATTCTCAATACTGACCGCCACAATGGACTACCAGCAAAGTAAACACCCAGAAGCGAAAGGTCAAAACATAGCTTCCGGAGGGCGGAGCAAGATGGCGGACGAGTAACAGCTTCCTTGCGGCTGGGCACAGTGAGACTGGGGAGAGAGGACTTCAGGCATCTCTGCCAGGCGGGATCTGCCCAGAAACTTCCCTTTGGGGACACAGGGAGACAGC
>CAUYON010086355.1:0-17109 GCA_963573935.1 Arctocebus calabarensis | reverse complement strand
CCAGCTACTAGGGAGGCTGAGGCAAGAGAATTGCTTAAGCCCAAGAGCTGGAGGTTGCTGTGAGCAGTGTGACGCCACGGCACTCTACCCAGGGCGATAAAGTGAGACTCTGTCTCTACAAAAAAAAAAAAAAAAAAAAATTTTGTTTGATACAGGCTATTTTGAGTTTCAGATTTCAATAAAATAATCAAAATAATTTAGGACCTACCAGCTGATTGCACTAATACAAGAACATGAGATTCTTTTTAGTGCATGTTATCAACAAATTTCGAATAATGCAAGATCTAAATTTCCACCTTGATCCAACACTGTAGGAATTCACTCCTATAGAAATTCACCATAATTTATCTGCATAAATTGGCAAAATCTTGCAGTTATTTTGAGAGTACAGTACTTTTGCCTGGGTCAGATGTTGCATCTGAATCCCTTGTGCTTGTGTGGTAGGTAAATGATTTGAATCAGCAGCCTCAGCACAAAAACTTATCTTACAGGAGGCTGTTACCATTTCTTCAGGAAAGAGAATGCAAACAATCTCAAGGAGAAAGAGCTATTTGTCCTGACAAAGCAGACTTGATAAAAAGTTCAATATTCTCAGCTTCATCTGACTCTACATGCATATACCAAACATGATTTTCAAGTCCTTTCTCCCTCTTCTTCCCAATTTATTGGCTGATAGTGCTATGTCTGTGCTCAGGATTTTTTATCCTGGTAATTATTAAGCACTGGTGTTAATCAGATGAGCACAGTTGAAGAGAAGCTCATCTTATTCAGCTCCTAAATAGTCTTTGCTCATAAGATCGTGACTTCATCTGGGATCAAATCTGAGAAGGCATAGGGAAAAATCTGATGATGTCCACAGATTGAGTTATCATACATACCTTATATCTAACAGCAATATGGCCGAAGAAACTTCTTTGGTAAGCTTTTACACGGAACAGACTCAAAGTCCACTCTGATAGGTTTATCTAGATATGCGTTGTTTTTTGTTTTTTTTTTTAATTTGCTTACCATTCATCTTCCATTATACTTTCCAAATCTATGAACATCTGTGTGATCCACTATCAAGCTAAGATTATGTCTCTACGACTCAGGTTTTACTTTCTTTTTAGACCCATTTGAGTTCAATATTAGTTATGATTGGTTTGCCAAGTAGTGTGCATCAACTATCTTCTTAGCCTAGATCCACCATAAACTATTTTTTTCTTGCTCTATTCTCCTCTTGAGATGTCAATGAATGCATAAGAAAGGACCTAGGAAAATTATATTCTCTCCTCTCTCATTTGGCTTCAATAAAACCTGTTCCCATGCCAGGATTACCAACATAAATAAGTACAATCTTGAAACTTTTTGACATGTAATTCTTATTTCTGGGTTTTGCTGTGAAATTGATTCTCAGGGATAAGAAGAATTCTGAGTCTAGTTATTGGTGGAGTGCCATATGGAAAGTTATTATTATCTTACCAAATATCTTCCTCATGAGGAAGCCTGCTAATCAGGCTGTTACTTTCCTACAATTTTAACATGATCATGAGTTTGAATTCAATCTATTTTGTGACACAGAAGTCCATGAGATTGAGTTCTACATCCCATTCTATATGCCTGCTATGTGATGACTGTGTTTTTGTGGCAGTTATGATCTCCATGATCTAAGCCAGAAATTTAAAGGCCTAATCAAGTATTTATTTCCAAAGAGCTCTATGGCAGTTAAGGAAGCCATTAACTCTATAGTATTTTTATTTTTCTATGGTTGCTATTATTTGGTGTACTAACACCATGTCATAAAAGAAATGAGAGTAATTATATAAAAATCTTTATGCTACTATTTGGGTCTCATGTTTCAGTAATAACTACTTAGCTTCACTACTTTAAAACACTACTCAATTGAATAAGTTCTAACTTTGGATAAATAGGCCTGAAAAGTATATAATCCAAACCACTTCTAATACCCTGATATTATATCACATAGTAGTTAGTGGCAGATTACAAAACATTTCTAGCTATAAGAGAAATAATTTGGGAAAATAATGAATTATTTGGAAAAATGAAGGCACTGACTGGAGAGTTAACTCCAGGAATGCACTAGCTGGATGCAGACACCTTTGGAAAGCTTTGTTTCTGATTTTATGAGAATTCTGATGTTTAAAGTTTTGAATAATATCTCTGAAAGTCAAAGTCATAAATTTATTTTTTTTCTTTACACCTCTTTAAAACAGATTTGTAGCTTGTGGAGTGGCATTAGAGAATGTGATGTATATGTGTGTATATGTGTACATAACCATTTAAAAAAATAATAGGATGTTAAATTTATGGAGAATGAGACAAAAGCTACAGAACAAAATGCTTGTATATAAATCTGTCAATAGTTATGAGGGAAAAAATGAGTAAAGGCATACTATTTTTATGTCTCAGGAAAATAAACTCTTGCTGTAAGCTAAAGAAAAATAAAATACATCCAAAGACAAAGGACCATTTATATGAAATATCTAAGTTCAAATTAAAAACAAAACAAAACATTGTGCCAAGAATACATACATAGGACAGATGTTCCTCAAAACATTATGGTGAAAATCATAAAAAATCTTTACATATTAAGACAAAGTTAAATCCCTAATTTAAAAAAAATTCTCATTTCTTTTGATGCCAATAAGATTTTATATAGCAGTAATCAATCTAAAAATAATCTCATATTGAAAATGAGATTTTTCTAGGGATAAGAAAAGGAAAAAGAAAAAAAAAAACAGAAAGAGAGGAAAAAAAAAGCAGACTTTGAAAGCGTCCCCACTCCTGATGTGTGTACTTCAAGCCAATGCCCTTACCTGTGTGATCCCAATGTTATAGGCTCTTCTGGTCCAAAGCCCTGGACTTTTTATGGCCTATGTATCTTGTCTAAATCTTTTTCCTCCTCTTAGGCATACAAGAACACCTAATTTTCTGCAGACCATAATCAGTTTATGAGAACAAGAAGCAATATCGGGGCCTTCTCTTAGTCTAAGTAAGCAATTCTACCTTTCATTGTCCTACAAAACTACATACTGTGTTTTTCAAGCTTCCAAAAGAGAAGCACATTCTTTCTGAGTGGGATATTCCTATAGGCTATCATATGTTCCTAAATAGGAACAAGATTGTTGGGATGATTACTAAGAATTGACTGAAATATAAAGATCACATATTATTCAGCAATCTCATGACTAAATACCCAAAGAAGGTAGGTTATTATGTCAATGAGATATCTGCACTCTAATGTTCATTTCGGCACTATTCACATAGCCAAGACCAGAAGTCAAAGTAAGTGTCCATCAACAGATGAATGAACAAAGAAAATGTGGTATATTTACACTATAGAATTCTACTCAGCCATCAAAAGAGAGAAATCCTTTCACTAATGGCAGTATGGGAGTCAGAAGGACATTATATTAGGTGAAATAAGCACAGAAAGACAAATACATGATCTGACTCATATGTGGAATGTAATAAAGCTGATCTTCGAAGTAGATAATAAATAAGGTCATCAGAGACTGAGGTGTAGAGGTGAAGATGAGGAGAGAGGTTGGTCAACTGGTCAAAAGTTAAATAGTTAAGATAAATAAGCTGTGGTACTCCACTATATAAGAAGGTTGCTGAAGTTTGGTTATGAATTTAAATATATTTAATGGGTATAAGTGTTTTTGATAAAGGGATGGATTGTATAATGCTGAAGTCAAAGCATTTGGTTTACCTACCACCAGAAAAGTATAAGTTGTATTTGATAGGCAGTTTTTTATCCTTTATCCTTTCCTATACTTTCCTTTTCTTTATTTTCTAATTACACTACTTTATGACCATATATAACCACCATTTAGCTCCTACTTACAAGTGAGAACATGTGCTATTTGTTTGTCCATTCCTAAGATGTTTCATTTGGCATAATGATTTCCAGTTCTATCCAAGTTGCTACGAAAGATGTTATTTCATTCTTTTTGATATGATAACTTTAAATCCTAGGTTACTACTATTAGTTCTTTGAGGAATTTTTCTATTGTTTTCCATACAGGTTGTATTAATTTACTTTCCCAGACTCTGAAAGCAAATACAGCAACAATAACAGAAACAACAACACCAAAATGGACTTTGTTAAATCAAAACATTTTTGCACAGCAAAGTAAATAATCAACAGAGTTAATACACAACGTACAGAATGGGAGAACACATTCACAAATTATATGTCCAACAAATGACCAATATCCAGAATCTTTAAATAACTCAAATAAATCAGCAAGAATAAAAACAGATAACCTCATTACAAAGAGTGCAAAAAACATGAATAGAGTTTCTTCAAAAGAAGATATTTAAATGGTCAAGAAACACATGAAAACATGCCCAATATCACTAATAATCAGGGAAATGAAAATTTACACCACAGTGAGATACCAAGTTAGCTCTGTCAGAATGGCCATTACTAATAAAAGAAACTACATATTGGCACAAATGTGGTGAAAGGGGCAACACTTTTAATTACTGGTGGGATTACTATAGTTAACAAATGTGCATTTCCAAATAGGTACAAGAAAGGATTTTGAATTTTCTCTTATCAAAGAACCAATAAATGTTTCCAGTGACAGATATTCCAATTATTCTAATTTGATTGTTACACATTATATACATGTATCAAGACATTATCTTGTACCACATAAATATGTATAACTATTATATTTTGATTTAAAATAAAACAGCATTTAATGATACAAATGGAAGGATCTTCTGTCTAATTTTGTTTTTGATAAATTTCTTTCTGCAATTTCACTCCCTACAGAGAAAAATAATTATATTTCCTTATATGAGAAAAAAGTATGGCATTTCAATCATGTAACCTATTTTATGGCATTTAGGAAAATCTTGGAGTTCAACATAAAATCTTTTCTCTCTCTCCGTGGGTGGTTTTTGCAATATAAACCTATGCTTTTATGGCAATAAGCTTTTTAAAAGCATCTCAATTGAAAAAAATATAAACACAATTTCAATTTTATTTTCTGAGTTCTATCATTCCAAGAAAGAATCCAATGCCCCTGGTGGACAGCTCCAAGAAAGTAAAAATAACTAATTTCATTTTCAAGTATAAATCCATTATGCATTTTAAGCATTGATAAAAATGGCTTTCATATTACCTAAAGTTGACTAAACTTTAGACAAATTTCTTCCTGGCTACAGACCCCTGACTGACCTTTTATTAGAATGTTGACTTTTTGAAAACTTGCAATGATAAAGTGTATCTCTCCCCCTTTGAAGTGTGTATAAATCTTCACCTTTCTTACTACTTTTACAACTCAGGAATGTTTTAATCTAAAACCTGAGGTTCATCTCTTTGTAATGTAAACATTGGAAAATACAGCTCTTTCTTTCTCCTTGTCTTTTGGGGAGAAGTATAACTTTAAAGTATGTTCACTAGCAAACACAAATGGCTCTCTCACAGAGGAAATAAGATTCAGACTCAGGAGTCAGCGTGGTTACATTTCACTCCTTCACCTCTCCCCTACCATTATCCACTGATTTCCAGTTGCTCACTCCATTTCTTTTGTCTTAGTGGAGTAGAGTTCATTCTCTCTTACACAGATCTAAAACTTTGGATAAAATCTTCCTAATCTATTTAACTTTATCTGGTGAAATTTTTGCTTTGACAGGATCACAAACAGACTATAAATCTCGTAAGTGAAGAATATGAATTCCTAATTCTCTTTCTTGTTCTAGAGCACCAACCTTCTCCAAGTTTCAAAGTCAAATATGGGAAAAGACCCTAAAGCATTGAAAAATGTCTACTGTGAAAGTAAATGATTTTATCCTCTTGAAGCTGTTCTTTCCTGCCTTTTTAGATAAAACCTAATTGCCTATTAATACCCATTGACATGAAAGAACAATTCCTCCCTCTTCTTAGGATCATCTTTTACCAATTATTCATGAAATTACATGGTAAACCTACATGATGAATCTAAGAACTCACTTTTGTTCTCTCTAGGTGAGACACACAGTTGGAGTTGGCTCGGTATTCGTAATGAAGGTTCACGCTTAGTAATGTTCTAGACAATTTTCTTCTAGGTCTTCTGTAAATGGTTAGGTAAATTTCCAGCAAAAGAAAGTTTGATAAAGCCATTGTCTATCTTAAAAAGAACAAAAACACAAGTTTAAAATGTGTATTTTAAAAGCATATTTTTGAAGGACATACCTTTTTCATGTTTATTATTAAATATAATTTGCCCTTAAATTATTATTCTAGGTTAGGTCCCCAAAATACTCTCCCACCCCCCTTCCCTCCTCTTCCTTCCATCTGTCTAGACTAGGGGTCCTCAAACTTTTTAAGTAGGGGGCCAGTTCACTGTCCCTCAGACCGTTGGTGGGCCGGACTAAAGTTTAAAAAAAAAAAACTACAAAAAAATTTCTATGCATAATGCACATATCTTATTTTGAAGTAAAAAAATTAAAGGGAACAAATACAATTCACACCAACACATTTGGCCCGCGGGCCATAGTTTGAGGACCCCTGGTTTAATGAAATAGATTATAGCCTTTTAGGTGCAAATTTATTATTTTGAAATTGCTTCTTTTGGAAATGGGTATGAGAAAGGGTATGAAGGTCAGAGACAGCTGAGATAGCAAGCTGGGCCACTTAAACAAGGCATGAGTTTAAATTCTGGGTGCTGGATTCAAATGTCCTAAAAGACCTTTATTTGGAGGGAAATGACTTTGGCTGTTTGGCCTTTGAGAGAAGAAACAACTATGTGCATATTAATCGTGTGCGCCATGTACTATATTCATAGTCTCCTTACCTTTTATTCATTTCAAAATATACGCATCTTTAAGAGAGAGAAACCCATGGGACTTGTAGCATTGCCCCTAAATGCAGACGCTATATTTGTGGCAGTAGAATTGAGTTCTTTTTGATTTTATATATCGGAGTATAGCAAATCTCTGAAGACAGAATGTAAAGGGATCTGGGCATACACCAATGGGGGACGAAGGGAGTGTGTGGAGGAACCATGTGGGTGAGCCTGGAAGAAGAGACAATGGCTGACAAGGGGAATGTGTGGTGGAACCATGTGGGTGAGCCTGGAAGAAGTGAGGGATGGCCAAGGCAGAAGCTGGAAGCTCAGACTCAGAGAGCCAACTGCAGCCCTGTTGGAGAAAATCTCTCCTATTGTCTGATACCTACTTCCAAATCCAAATCATGACTTATTCCACTGTTTCTTGTCCCTCTTTTACACAGAGAGGTGGAGAGTCATAAATGGGATTTGAAAATTGTCCTGCTTGTCAACTGTTATTTGAACTCGACATTTTCATTTTAGTTCCTTCCTCTTGCAGCAAGTTTATGGTTTCATCAATACAGTTTAATACACTTTTTAAGGCATACTTCCAGCATGATCTAGCATTTTCCAGGAAAATAAAAAGGTACGTGCTGTAACTGTTGGTCATGGGAAGCGATGAATGGGTTCTGCCTTTTGCTTGTCCAAAATAAATCACTGAACATCTAGGGGAAAGGTAAGGTGTTGGCAGTTGGGACAATGAATTTTCAAATTTATACTCTGAGCTTATCTCACTCACCAAGGAAATTTGGCATTAGAAATCTCTGTAAATTAGCCAAAAGTAAAAGTGTGTGGAATTTACACCATGGAATGATTAAGAACATGTTTATTTGGTTTGGAGCGGTTTACTCAGGATTCACCTCCCTGGTCTTTGGGCATACATGAGACTAGAGAACTCACTCAGACCTGCTTCTGAACTGTGCTTCGCTCAGCAAAGCAGAGAGGCTTAGAAAAGGAAAATTAAAATGGGTCATATGCATCTGTGTCCTCTTTGAGCCATTCTGGGAACACTGTAAACAGTTTTACCCATCTGTCTAGTTTAATCTATTTGAGGATTAAACCTTCTGGCTTCTCAGAGTACAGGGTTGTGCAAGAGGCTCGTTCATTTACGATATGTGTTTCCGGAATGCTGGTTGCACCAATATAAATGATGGATTTGGGGCACTGTGTTTACTTAAAGAATCATGGATCTCTTGATTTATACTAAGACATCTGGTTTATTTTTTCCCAAAACCTTTCCTTAAACTGAAGCTATTTACTCAGAGATAAAATAACTGAGTTTTCATGGTGCCCAGTTGCTGGTAACTAGCAATCTACTTCTTCCTAAAATATATTTAGTTTAATGGCATCCATTATTTGTAGCAAATGGAGTTCTTCCATGATAAAAATATTGGAAAAGACCTATTTGAATTTTAGTTGCAATATATTTTTATGTTTTTCATACCAACTTTATGTTTATTCTTCAGTTTTGAGAACATAAGAGCATTTGGGAGATAGTATCAAAAAGATTCACTGTCTTTTTTCTGTTTTTCATGGTATTAAGGCTTCTTATTAATAAATGTAGGTATAAACTTGATACATTGTGGGGTTCATCATGGTCAAGGACCCTCACTTTGTTATGACTTCTCTTTCTCTTAACTGGTAGTGATTTGCTTCAGCTAGTGAACTTGAATCCAGACCTCCCTGAGAGACTGATGTGTGTTAGGAAAAAGGCAAGAGCTCTCATCCTCAGAGGCAGTTTCTAACTTTATTTACTAATTATGATTTTTCCCATGAATTACAGTTTCACCTAAAACATGTATCAGCTTGGCATTCAAGCTGGATAGTGCAGTCAGGGGGAGCTCCAGTCGTAACAGGCATGGATGGACCAGTCACACAAACATAGTTCAAGTGGAATTGCAGCAGCGCAAAATTCACATGTAAATAATAGGTGCTGATTCATCATTGCAATGTAATTTACTTCTCAACATTTCCTTATTGAAAAAGTCACTCTCAGCAGGCCATTCTATTTTAAGTAGGATAATTTTTGAGATTAAATACATTTTCCTTAGTTACAATTCTGTTTAGCAAAATTTCGGCCCAGTGGTGTAAAATGCAGGTTGGGACAGCAAAATATAGGTTAGGACACTTACTTCTTTCTCTTGCTTCTTAGATTAGGTAGTAGTGTAACAGCTTCTGATTCTTTTACTGAGAGGTAACATGGAGGAAAATACACTTCAGATGCAGAAAGTTAAAAAAATAAATAATAAGGGGGGCATTCCATGTGGTTTAAGAAAATAAAAACAAATAGCAAACACACAAACTAAAGAGATGTAACCTAAACGTGATATTTTGATTTTTTTCCCCTGCCACACAGACTTAGGAAGTTTGCCATTGACCCTTGGGTCATCTCCAAAGTAGAGCTTTAAAAATCTGTGGTTGCCTGAGAACCTTGCGGCACATTCTAGGGCCCAAGCGAAGTGACCAGTAGAAAATTTAGCCCAAGTTATTGGCCAAACATGTTTATAATAGAGAACGCACTGAAGTGGTCTCAGATTTTATCTAAGCTCATGATGGAACGCAGAGAGCACGGAAGAGGGAATTGGGCTTAATTTGGTGCAGCTGTTGAGTATCCCCCCGGCTGAGCTTTTTGTTTGGATTTTGTCTTACCGAGTTCCAGCGTATGGGCATGGTCAGGCAACCACGCACATTTGGCTCCTTTATTCACCTCCGGCCATGCCATGTAGGCGCTGTCATCTTCCACCTCCTGCCAGGACCCACTCAGAAAGCACTTTGATCTGGGTGGCGCTCATACCGTCATCATTCAATACGTGTCTCTGTACAGAGTGCCCCAAAGGTCAGCCCTGAGATGGCCACCATGCACAGGGAAAACGGGAAATTGTAGCCAAATGCAACTATTAGCAAAACGTTCATTGCAGAATTTTACAAAATATTTTCGACATGTTTGCCAAAACTTGCATCATGTTAATTTAGCCTCCGTGGCCTAACTTGCAACCTGCAGCCGCAGCCGCCCCGCGCCTTCCCTTCTGCCCGGAAATCACGACTCATTTCCACGTTGTTCCAGCCTGACCTGCAGGTTCTGAAACACTTCCCAGAGGTGCTGAGCTTCTCCTCACCCACGTCTTAAAGAAGGGAGTTATTTTTGCTTTTTTGAACATGTGGTAGCCCCACTCAATTGTGTTTTTAGGTTTGGGGTTTTTCTCCCTTATCTTTTGGGGCCTCACCAGGATCTTACATTCCTCCAGCAAGATCCAACTCTTTGTCCCATTAGTTGAGCTTAAGAAGTGTCAGTCTGGAAAGAAAACTTCAGCGATCCCGTGACTTCTAACCCTTGAGTCCGAAATTCATTCCTACACTAAAATGTTACTGAAGACCTGATAGTGTCATTTCTTTGAGATATATACATGTATATTCCTTATGAAAAAAGGCTAATTTAAGTGACTATCAAAATTAAAAGTTTTGTAGAATTACTGCAAAACTCTAGCTAAATCATTCAATGCGTTTGCTCCTAGGAATGCATTTTCCTTTTTGTATAATGCACTAAAGAGTCTCAGGTTTACTGTGTCACAAGGGGATGGAGGTAAGAGCTTATAACTATTGGACAATAGTAGTAAATACAAGTATTAAGTAAATAACAGTCATGATTAAATCCATTTTTGTGATAAGATCACTAAATGCATCAAAAAAAGTTAATGGAGTAAAATAGATTTAATGTTACTTTTTAGTTTAAATGTTGAAATCACGATCTTCAGATCAAAGCAGGATTTTATTTGTTCCTTCTTTTCATCCATTTCCCACATTCTTGCCATCCCATAAAATGAGAACTTCCAGTAACTTTTGAAAGAAGACTTGGTGACAAAGAGCTGAATTATCTCCATTGTTATCTGGCTTCTCTCTCTGAAAGAGAAATGGTTGCTTGAAAGGCCAGAGTCTGACAGTTATTGGTCCCTGTTTTCCTGTCGAGTAAAATTTAAACCACAAGCATCACTTCTCTTGCAGGCTCACTTCTTGGGCGCAGGGCGCTCACAGTGGGGCAGGTGAAATTTTCTGTGACGTTCTCTGCTGGAGTGCTTGTCCTGCAAACCCAGTTCTCAGCACCTATGGGGCCAAACGTGTAAATATCGGCTTAATGAATAGAAAGACTTCTGACCTTGTATCCAAGCTACACTTTACAATCCAGTCTTCCCAGAATGAAGAAGGCTGATGTTTTAATCCCTGCCTCTTTCACATATTTTTCAGTTGGCTCATGATTTGGAGGTGAGAGGGCTAGAAAGGTTTATCAGCCTCAAGCTTCAATATCTTTTACTTAACTAGTCAAAATTAAAGACATCGCAGACATAATTCAATCACTTTCTGCCTCACATCTCAAGATGTCGGCTGACAAAGTAACTAGGTATTGAGGTCTCTTCTAGTTTAAAAAGGCAGCTATTTGCCCACCATTTTATTCCCCTAGTCTGTGACTGGCTGAAGAGCTGTGAAAGTGAGAGATGTCGCGTAGCAGTAAAATTGGGAGAACCAGGTATGATTCCCAGCTCCACCTGTTCACTGCCGGGGGGACGTAGGTGAGTTACTTAATCTCCTTGACGCAGGTCACTCATCTGTAAAAGAAGGAGAACAATTAATGTACAGATTCTAATATGTTCAATAAGGTTTAGTTAATAAATACATTGTCTTCTATTTAAGAATATATGACGATGATAAAATATTCAAAAGAAAAGACATACTGGTAGTGCTATGTGCGTTTTTTTTTTTTTTTTAATCATTAAAAAGTGACCTGGAAATAAATCAAGACTGATTATGGTTTTTCTGGGTATATTGATATTTTTTTCATGCTTGGAGTCTAGTTTATGTCTAAAACAGAGGGGAATGGACTGGAGTAAACTAGATGATCAAAATAAATCAGCTTGTACTTGGATGGCCATGAATGAACTCTTTTTTTTTTTTTTTTTTTTGATACAGAGTCTCACTATGTCACCCTCAGTACAGTGCCATAGCATCACAGCTCACAGCAACCTCAAACTCTTGGGCTTAAGCGAGTCTCCTGCCTCTGCCTCCCAAGTAGCTGGGACTACAGGCGCCCGCCACAACGCCCGGCCATTTTTTGGTTGTAGCAGTCATTGTTCTCTAGCTGGTCCAGGCCAGGCTCAAACCTGCCAGCTGTGGTGTACGTGGCTGGTACCCTACTCACTGAGCTATGGGTGCTGAGCCAATACATGAACTCTTATTTAAATTGCTTCTCCCTTGGCTCTGCACCTGTAGCTCAGTGAGTAGGGTGCCAGCCACATACACCAAAGCTGGTGAGTTTGAGCCCAGCCCGGGCTAGCTAGACAACAATGACAAATGTAACAAAAAGTAGGGTGCCTGCCCCATAGACCAGAGGTGGCAGGTGGCAGGTTCAAACCTGGCCCCAGCCAAAAACTGCAAAAAAAAAAAAAAAAAAGCCAGGTGTTGTCTTGGGTGCCTGTAGTCCTAGCTACTTGGGAGGCAAGAGAATCGCTTAAGCCTAAGAGTTTGAGGTTGCTGTGAGCTCTGACGCCACGGCACTCTATCCAGGGTGACATAATGAGACTCTGTCTCAAAAAAAAAATAAATAAATAAAAATAATAAATAAATAAATAAATTCTTGCCCCTAAAAAGGAGACACTTTAAGGATCCCAGGAGGATGTTTTGTACCAGGCGCTCTGTGGTGATAGTTCAAGTGCAGTCAGGGGGCATCATAAGTTCATATTGAGTGTGGTGAGGGAAAGCCGACGAGATAATCTCACCTGGGGTGTGTTAACAGCACTTTCACCTCCTTTGTCTGAACATCCTTATTCTTCACAGTGCCGGTAAATTGGGCTTGTTCTCATTATGAGTGAATTATGTAATTAGCTGTGTCACTTTTCAACAGCATATACAAAGTGAACCAGGAGGATGAGAGAAAATCACATCTTTTCTCCAGGATCAGTAGATTTGCTCTGGAATTTTGCTGACAGTTTGTAATGAAGTTGTCATTGTGCCTACCTCATAGCTAAGTTTCATATTTGGGGTGGGGGCTGGCCAGGCAGTGCGGTGGCTACTTGCTTTGACTTTGTTAGAGATTCTCTATGCTGCTCAGTACTAATTAGACTCCGTTTAACACCGAGCTGTCCGTGTTACCCAACACCAGGACTTCCGTACCTCATCTGCCTTCAGTGTAGGCTGTTGGTGAAAATCAAAACAAACTTTTAAATGAATGAACGAATCAGAGAGCGGAAATGAGAAAGAGCAAAGAGGTTTGGGTGGCAGTTTTACACAGTGCCTCTGGCTTTTGTTATTTTTTACTAACTTATGTATCAGTAATTATCTTTAGACAAGCTATACCTTGGTGAAAAAGCTGCCTCTTTTTCTTCTGTAAGCATGTGAACCCTGGGGGGTAAGCAGGGAATTAGAATAAGAACAGAGCACACTGCTGTTTTATCTGAGCTGTTTCAAGATCTCCCTCTGCTTGACACCCCATGTTGAACAAGGGACTATTAAGTAGATCTCAACAATTACACATGTACTTTCCTGGCAGAGAATTCTTTGCTGCTTTGTGTGTCAAGATTATGCTGAATCAGCATAAAAATCATGCTTGACTCATCCCTGGAAGGGACTAGGCTCTCTCTTACTAGTGGAAGCAAGATGGTTGTCATAATGTTTTAAATATAGGAAATTCCTTTTGACTATAGACCGACAACTACTTATAAGGGATTTAAAACATGATTTTTGTGTTTATTTTCACTGTGACTTCTGCCCATGCCCCACCGTCCCCTGTTTTTGGTTTATATTTCTAGCTCTTTTCATCCTGGAGCAACTGTCTGAGGCTTTGACAGCTGTCTTTGTCTCTGATGGGATTCAGGCCCCTTTGTGATGTGAGGCCTTCATATAAGTCTGTGAGATGGGAAATGAAACCCGTGTGTGAACACAGAGTTAATTAGTGTGAAAAGTCCCATTTTCCACCACCTTTCTGGCCAGCAGCTATGATTAGAGCACTTAGGCCTTCTAGGCCTCCTAATATTTTTTAAGTACATCCCAGCATAGATATTCCACAATACCTCTTTCTGTGAAATTCTATGTGCATGACACAAAGGGGATTAGCATTGGAAGGTAATTTGGGTGTGTGTGTGTGTGTTACAGGCTTCTTGGAATTTATCATCATACTTTCTGGACATAAAGATGATTTGTTTCTTTCTAAATGTTTGAAGCATTAGCAACTTCCCTGAAATCTTTAATTTGGGGGGTGATTATTTAAGGCAGGCAGTGATGATTCACTGCTTAAAAAATAGCTAATGTCAAATTGGCTTTATGCCCATGTATCTATGTTTTCTGATGGAAATTATCTCTATGGCACAGATAAAAATAAAATCTTTGCATTGCGCTGAGTAAAGTAACATAAGTCCGCCGAATTGGGGAAAAGGGCCTTAAAAGGAAGCAGGTGCTTTGGGATGGAGTTGGTGAGACCCAGGGACAGAGAGAGAGTGGGAGTATAGCGTAGTACATGGTCTGTTTGGGTGGAAATACACAGTTTGAGCAGAATGCACCATCATGGAGGTGTAAGAAATCAGAAAATAAAATCAGCAACTTCCTTTTATTGCTATGGCTGGCAGGCAAATAGTGTTTGCCAAATATGTGTCTGCACAGCTATGCACAAATGCTTATTCATAGTTGAGGATAATCGTTGATGCCCTTAAAAATAGTATCACTCGGGTATTGAGTGGTAAGAAAAATTTGGAAAAATGTGACTCTCATGCCTTGGGATCAATGTCAGTCAGAGAGAAGGGAGAAGGCTGAGATGCTAGGTCAGCTTACGACACAGCCCACCCTCCCACCTCGCTCTCCTTCTCAATGATTTCCCAACCCCTTTTCCTCTGTACTTTACGCCAGCTCTTCTCTGTTAATGACCAGGTCAGTAGGGTCTCCCTGGGGATACGTGTGATGCCCCATCTTTGTGACCTCAGAAAGCTTATATCCAGATTTCATGGTCAGTCTGCAAACATTAAGCATAATCAGAAAGAATATGGAGTACCCATCTCAAAAGAAAGACTATAAATTATTTTGGCATTAAACCTAAGAAAATGCCAAGAAGGCTATGTTAAACAGTTCGATGAAAATATTTCAGATTGTATATGAAGTCAGCATATTGTGCCCCATGATTGCACTAATGTACACAATTATGATTTAATAAAAATTAAAATTAAAATTAAAAAAAAACAAAATAAATATGTTGTCTTTATATAGCTGCATAAGAACTTCCATAACTAAGTAAACTATTTTTCTGAAGGAAAAAAAAAAACAAAAACGTGAAAGAGTATATTTCACTTTAGTGGATAGCTGATAAAGTCTCTGTTTTTTAAACTGAAAAGAAAAATACACTTTTTTTAGCAGGACAAATTGAACAATGTGGAATGGATTGATCAAAGAAATAAAATAATGGATTTCATTGCATACTTCTCGTGCTTTGCTGGAAATACATGCCTATAAAGACCTTTTAAGAAGCAGTTTGAAAGACAGGAAGATAGCACACTGTTTGTCTGACTAGCAGAGGAAACAAAATAATCAATGAAAACAGGGTGAGGATGAGCGGATTCCTAAACTGTTTTCCATGCATATGATTCCATTTAATCAGCCCTGGAACAAAGGATCGTGTTTTTCTTTCCTTTTTCTGTGTGTGTTATTTCATGTTATTAAATGAGATTTGAGCGAACTGAAGTAAATCAGCCAAAACCCAGCTTGGATTAGATCCCCTAAACTTCCTCATGCCCAGATTTTTTCCAGATGGTTTCTCATGTCGCCAGTTTAGTATCAACAGTGTGTGACACGCTAGAAGGATGTTTCTTAGACCAGTCCAGTCCTTGAAAGATAATTATACTGTCAGTTGCCATCACCATTACTGCGAAAGTGCTGCTAACAGGGCTAAGTATGTTAAAATCCAGCCCCAAACCAGCCTCATGCTCAGATAGTGCATTTAAGAACCTTCGCTCATTTTGGTTGGTATCTGTCAATGTTATTCACTGAAACACTGATACCTTTGTGACAGAAAAATGCCTGTAGGTCACTGTTTTGGTTATATGTTGGGGAACATATAAAGAATTTTTATGTGATGAAAAAGATGGTATGCTCATGTCTGCTTAAAAACTTGGTCTGCATTCTCTGCTTTTTCACGTCCATTCATAAGCTAAAAAGTGTACTTTTATGCCACTACCTACTTTCAATCTTTTTTATTATACTTCTGACATTACTTATAGCACATTTTGCAACTGGGTTTAAAAGCATGTTAGCAGGCAATTGTAGGTACCGTGTCAACAAATGTGGAAAACAGAATAAGACTAACAAATAGGGAATGCCTGCAAAATCATGATTGGAGGTGAAAATAAAATGATATCATGAAGCTGCTTTTTCCCCATTTTAACATAATTACAATCTCACATAAAAAAAGTTGCATGCATGGTGGAAAGAACTCCAGTATATGTTTAACAGATTCACCAATTGTCAACATTTTGAACATTTTTCCCGTATGATTTTTTTTTATCATTACATGAATATCTCCTCCCTTAAACAATCACAATAAGTTGTACAGACATTACCACTTTACTTTTAAATAATTTGGTATTTCCTAAGTTCAAGAATATTTTCTTACTCAACCTCAGATAAACTACCATGCTGGGAAATTAGAATTGATAAAGTCTTGTTTAATCTGTAATTCATCTTTGAATTTTGCCAGTTTTCCTGTGTAATGTACAGGATCCATTGCATTTAATTGCCATGTCCAGTCTTTAATCTGAGATATCAGGAAGCTGCTTTTAAAAATGCAGTATTTTTTTTTTTGCATTTCATTTTTTTAATCGAATCATAAAGAGATAGATCATGTATACATTAATGTATTTATGGAGTACAATGTGCTGATTTCATATGCAATTTGGAATGTTACATTCATCAGTCACCTCAGTATCTCAAGAATGGAGGAAAAAGTATCCAATCTACTCAGTACTATTATGAAACCAATTTACAGTCATTCACACTTTCATATGAAGAACAGATCACAACTATGGCCCAGGATGAAGGAGGGCGGATGAGGTCCGGTGGAGGGAGGCTGAATGGTGGGATCACACCTACAGTGCATATTGCAAGGGTACATGTTGGATCTATTAAGTATAGAGTGTAAATGTCTTAATAAAAATGCAGTATTTTAAAAGACAATGGCAGAAGGCACTCCAGCAAGCCAACCAGGGAGCTGTCCCAGGACCCTGTGTTACTGTTCACTGTGCTGCCTTGTAAGTGCTGC
>CAUYON010086349.1:0-13447 GCA_963573935.1 Arctocebus calabarensis | reverse complement strand
CTTTTTGATTTATTGATCTGTTGTATAATTCTTTTATTTTCAATTTCATTTAATTCTGCTCTAATTTTGGTTATCTCTTTTTTTCTGCTGGGTTTGGAATTGGAATGTTCTACCTTTTCCAGTGGTTTAAGATGTCCCATTAAGTTGTTAACTTCCTCTCTTTCTGTTTTCTTGAGAAATGCTTGTAGTGCTGTAAATTTCCCTCTAAGGACTGCCTTTGCAGTATCCCATAGGTACTGATAATTTGTGTTTTCATTGTCATTTAGTTCTAAAAATTTGGATATTTCCTTCTTAATCTCATCAATGACCCATGTATCCTTCAGCGTAAGGTTATTAAGCTTCCATGTTTTTGTTTGAGTATGCAGATTCTTGTTGTTATTGAGTTCAACTTTTATCCCATGGTGGTCTGAGAAGATGCAAGGGATATTTTCTATTTTTCATCATACAAATATGTTTTATAGAGCTTTTTACATAAAGAAAATGTTTCTTAATTTTAAAACAGTAATTACTGCTTATGGTTTGAAATGACTACATTTACTAGAAGTGTGATTAGATCAGAGTTTCCCAATTGGTGTGCTAAGACAGTGATCCTTTTAGTCTCAGTTGACCAGGCAGAGTCAGAGGCCTCTGGTTTGGAGCAGTCTTGTGCATTTCCCCCAGGTTTTCCATGACAAACTCATGTTTATCTGTGTGTAATGACATGAATAGATTTGGGAGTACTGTTATCCAACTTGATTTCCTGATAAAGCCAGATAAGTATTTTATGATATTAAGCTATTCGCCTTACTTCTGATATTTAGATGAACCTTTCAACTTCAGAATAACCCTTTATAATTATAGAATAAAAGTTAACCATTGTTCATTTTTGACCCATCAGGAGAAGAAATATACACACTTAAACATACATAATCTCAACTTTATTTTTATCTTATCAATATATTCATTTTTAATTTATAAATATACCTGTCTTGATTCTTTCTGAGTGATTTACCATACAAATTCAGTATGAGTTCTCTAGAGAACCCTCTTAGGCTACTTCTCTTAAAGTTCCTGCTGCAGCCTGCACTGTGAATGCTGCAATAGAAATCTGTCTCTTCACTTCTCCCCAGGCCTTGGAAGGGTCCACTTTGCTTTCAATATCAAATAGAGCATCATAAATTCCTGGAAATGATACCCCTGCATACTTGTTGTGGCTGCTTGGAGCATAGATGATATGCCTGTGGGTAAAATAGTTTGCTGTTTTTTAGTTACCCAAAGGATGTACAATAGAAAATAAGAGCACCCTACAATTCCTGGATTGCATGTTCCTAATGCAATTAGGAGCTACACTTCCAAGTTTAATTATCCTCAATGAGTAGACTATGAAATACACATTAATGATATTTTGACTGCAAACAGATAACTTAAATTATTTCAGAGGGACAGCAACAATCACGATAGGAACAACAATTGGTTAATACTAGGGATCATGCTTAGTATTAAAGAATTTACTTAAAATTTTTTTGTCCTTAACAACAAACTCTACAAATTTGCTATTAGTATTTCACAAAGAGAAACCTGATGTCTGAGAGATTAAATGATTAAATTATTTGTCTCAAAGCCTATTACGAGTAAGGGTTGATTTCTTACTACACGATACTAGCTCCTAAATTATAGCACTTGTGACCTATTTTTGAACAACAATCTTCCATGGCATTTTTTCCCACCTTTTTAAAAAAGTCAAACTATCATTTTAGAATGCTGGGCATAAAGCATAAAGAACTATAAGAAATTTTGTAATGTTCTGGATGACTTAGTCAAGAAGGGGCTACACAGTTCACCTAATACCCCTGGAAGAGAAGCTCCATGGTTATTAAGCTCAAGGTAAACTCAAGGGAAAGCTCAAGGTAAACAGATAAAAAAGTTAAGAGGTGCAACCATGCTGATGTTGACAAACCAGGCACCCCATGTGGATGATGCTCTTGCTTCCAGCCCCAATGGTTTGATACTCCCCGGATAGCAAGATAGGACCTTTTATGGCTGTTCAAGGATCTAACTCATTCTGCAATACTCAGTAAGATTAACGTGGAGAAAGTTGTGTTTTATCTTTAATGGTTACAATTGTTAGATGGGCATGATGGCTCAAGACTGTTATTCCAGAACCTTGGGACAGTGAGGCAGGAGGATTGTTCGAGCCCAGGAGTTCAAGATCAAACTGGGCAACATAAGAAGACCCTGTCACTACAAATATTTTTTTAAACTGGCTGGGCACAGTGACATGCACCAGTAGTCCCAGCTCTTTGGGAGGATGAGGGGGAGGCTCACTTGAGGCCAGGTGTTCAAGGCTGCAGTGAGCTATGTCTATGCCACTGCACTCCAGCCTAGGAAACAGAACAAGACTCCAAGGCTTAAAAAATAAAGAAAAACATGCCAAGATAAGAGGAGAGAAAACCCTAATAGGGAAGTGAGTAGATACATAGCTATTTTATATTATATATTTTATAATATATAGATTTATGTATGTACACAAAGACAAAAATATTTAAAGTAGGAGATAAGCTAAAATTATAGACACTAAAAAATTAACATAATTTTAAATTTGGCTAATTGGATTGGGAGATTTATACTTTCTGCTGTGGCTTTCTGAATCTTTTAAATATCCTAAAATAAACATTTCTTCTATTATAATTATAAACAAAAAGATACTAAAATAAAAATATGCAAGAACAGTATTGCATTATATGAAGAAACAATAGATTTTATCATTTATTACATATATTTTAAAATTTTCTATTTGCTTAAAAGAAATCAACTATGATTTTTTTTCACAGTGCAGAAATAAGAAATGGTGGAGTGACATATTGTTTCTTACCTATAGAAAGGCCTGTCTGGTAACCCTAAAGGATCAATAAATGCTCGTTCCAGAAACATCAGTTGATCATTCAAAATTCTCAATAGTATTGGGCTAAAAAAGGAAATAAATATAGTTAAAACATATGCACAACTCACCACACTAAAAATTCAGAACAAAACTAAGCTTACTAATATAGTCACACCTCCGAATGTGCGAGATATTGGTTCCAAGATCACCCCTCCCCCATACCAAAATGCAAGCTATGCAAATCCCACAAGTGGCCTTGTAGAATCTACATGTCAGAAAAGTCAGTCTTAGGTATATAGTATAGGTGGGTTTTACATCCCGCAAATCTTATATTTTCTATCCATGTTTGCTTGCCCACAGGGAACCTACCAATACAGAGGGCCAGTTATATTTATTGAAAAAAATTCAAAGACTAGGAGCAGCATAGTTCAAGCCCATGTTGTTCAAGTGTTAACTTTGTATTTCAAATTTCTATAATATAGAAATTGAGGACAATGACATATAAAATCCCATAAAATACCATTCTTCTAAGGCTTATGAAATCATGGAAACAGTTGCATGTGCTAATGGAAAAAAAAGTGCCTGGAATAGTAATTAATACATACACCTAAGTATGTTGACATAGACAAGACTTTTTTTTACTTTAGGTATCTTCATAATCTACTCACAGAAGTAAATACTAGTAAATGAGATAAGCTGTTAATGTTTATTAGTATGCATAGTAAACTATAACTATTTACCAAATGAAAACAAATATTATTATTATTAGAGATAAACTGTTGGTATTAACACAAGACATGATGTTTACTTCATTCTTCCATGCATTTGGATGCCTGCTATGTATCAAAACACTTGCAGCTCTCACAAAACTTACATTCCAAAGAATAGTAGCAGAGTTGTTATCATAATAAGAATTATGCAGTATGACTGAAAATCTATTAACAAACCTGAATGGCTCAACAATGAGTTTCTTAATTCAATATACTAATTATGTCATAACTTAATTAAGTTAATTATTAATTAATCACTACAGTAAGGAATACTAAATCCTTTTATTCATTCATTTACTTAGCAGCTAATTATTATAATTTAGTTCTTAAAATTTCAGAATATTAGGGAGTACATAATTTGTTTTTATATAGATTGAGCCAAAGTTATTAAGTGTGCCCTTCACCCAGATAGTGTGCACTGCACCTAATAGGTGTGAATTTACCCTTCTGTACCTCGCCTATCCCCCCAGCTTGATTTTCATTGACATTTGCTTCCATACATGCATGTAAGTTTGATCGATTAGTTCCAATTTAGTATTCAGTACATGTGTTTATTTCTCCATTCTTGTGATGGTTCACTTAAAAGAATGGCTTCCTGTTCTATCCAGGTTGTCACAAAAAATCATGAATTGACATTTTTGCGTGTGTGTGACTGGATAGTACTCTATGGTATACTACTCATAGAGTATAAATGGAGTACTACTCATTTTATACAAAGGATACCTGGATTTGAATATTTATAGCAGCACAATTGACAACTGCAAAGATGTGGAAACAACCCAAGTGCCCAGGAACTTACGAATGGAGTAATTTAGTTTTAATAATGAGAAAGCATTTAGATATAGCTTCCAATATGCCAATTTCTGTTTTGAAAGTTTATACAATAGGTTATTTTAGTCTTCAGAGCAATCTTGGACTTTGGAGGGGATAATAATAGCCTTGTGTGTCAGGAATAGGTCTTTGAGAGACATGACAGCTCTACACAGGACATGTTAGAGTGGAGACAGAAAAGAGGAAAAATTTCTCACTTTAGCAACGAGAATATCAATTTGTATTTTCTTTCAATTAACTTTGTAATATACATAATGTACATATTATACAGAACTTACTTGCTTTTGTCAAAGTCTTGCAGTCTCTTGTTAAACTTAGAAGCAATTTCTGTAAAATTCTTTACTGCAGAAAAAAGTGAATCTGAAATAGAAATTGAGATCATCAAAAGCTTTAAGCATATAATTTCTAATGACATTATTTTATAATTCAAGAAAAGGAAACAATATAGAAAGCCATCCTCTTTTGAGTTTTACAGTTCTTATATTTTTGTACAAGATGTGAGGATCCATGAAATGGAAAATGCATCTTTAAATATGAACAGAATATATCATCATTTGGAATAACCATAAATAACCACAACAATCTCATTACATTTTAGAGATGAATAGAAATATGCAGATGATGAGTTTTGAAAGACAAAGGGAACATACCAAATGATACACTGTGTGATTTCATTTCTTGGGGATGTTTCATTGAAATGTTGTAGATGTTATCAGCGTATTTTCCTAAAACTGCAGCATAATCTTGACAATCAAAAGGGAGCACCAGGGAATTGGCTAGTTCAAACACCATCCCTCCTCGGACCTGGGCCACAGTGTGATGATATTTAAATGTTGGATCATAAAATTTTTCCACTAATTCATATGTTTCATAGACACTGTGATACAGTGGGTAACTGCTGAATTTGTTTGTTTCCTACAAAAAATAAAATATATCTTTTTTAAGACAGCTTATAATAAAATGCACAGCACAATATTTACTATTAAAATTAGTAAGAATTCTTGCTCAATGTCAAATGATGTACCTAGGCACTTCAATAAGCTACTTACTAAAGGATAATATTATAATATTTAACACACTACAGGTTTGTACCAATTAAAATATATGTGCATGTTATATAAAAGATATTATAAACATTTCTTTCAGAGAAGCATTAACAGGAGAATATAAGAGATGTGAAAATGTGTTAGGAAGCAGAAAACAAATAAGATACTATACTTGAGTAAAAATAATTTAATAAGATGTAATTGTTAGAGGTCAGTTGATAAGCATTATCAATATTATACAGCAGAGTACACTCAATTGTTTAATCACTAAAATTCCATAGATGAATGATTATCTGACAAGCAGGTAACTGGCACCATGAACCTCTCTATATATTTTTATAATTTCTTCCCTTAGCTAACTACTTAATGCTTTGCACTAACTTGAAATGATGTACTTGAACTCCTGGTCTCAAGTGATTCTCCCTCTTTGACCTCCAAAGTCTTGGGAGGATCACTTGATCACTTGGGAACGTAGGTGTGGGCCACCACACTGGGTCTAAAATGATAGAATTTTTTTTAAACATTATATAAAAAACATAAATGTATGGCAGGAAACCATAACAATTGTAGAAAAAAATGGGAAAAACTTTTCTAGATTTTGACCAAGGCAAAAATTTTATAACTAAGACCCGGAAGGCAAAATGTAGAACAAAACTAAATAAATGGAACTTAATTAAGTTAAAAAGCTTCTACACAGCCAAGAAAATAATCAACTGAGAAAATAGACAACCTTTCAAATTATGCATCTGATAAAGGGCTAATATACTAAAGCTATGAATAGTACAAACAAATCAGCAAGAAAATAAAAACACCTCATTAAAGCATGGGCAAAAGCTGTGAACAGAAGTTTTTCAAAAGAAGATACACGAATGGCCAATAAACATTTGAAAAAATGCTCAACCTCACTAATCATCAGGGAAATGTAAATTAAAACCACAATGAGATACACCTTATTTATCAAAATGGCTTTTACTAAAATGTCAAAAAACAGTAGAAGCTGGCATAGATGGAGTGAGAAAGGAAGGCTTCTACACTGAGGGTGGGACTGCACTCTACGGAAACAGTACGGAGAGTCCTCAAAGCAACTCAAAGTGCACCCACCATTTGATATAACAATCTCACTACTGGGTATCTACTCAAAGGAAAAGAAGTAATTTTATCAAAAAGACAACTGCACTGTAATGTTTATCACAGCACAAGTCACAATAGAAAGATGTGGAATCAACCCAAGTGCCCATCAACTCATGAGTGGAGTAAGGAAATGTGGTGTATATGTACCATGGAGTATTATGCAGACATAAGAAGGGAGCAAAATAATGTCATTTACAACAACTCAGATGGAACTGGAGATCAGTATTCAAAGTGAAGTATCTCAGAAAAAGTAATAAAAAAGATCACATGCACTGTCTAATAATTGGAAACTCATCCATGGGCATACATGGGCACAAAGAAATGTAAAGATCATTGGAAATCAGGAAGAGGAAGGGGGAGAGAAGAACAGGGGTAAAAACCTATCTACTGGGTACAATGAACACAATTTCGGTGATGGGTACACAGAAAGCTCTCGCTTAAGCACTATAAAAGACATTCATGTAACAAAAATATTTGTGCCCCTTAGCCTTTTGAATTAAAAAAAGTAAGAAAAAATGATACAGGCAAGATAATGTGAAGAAGTGACAAATATTTAAGAATTATATGAAGTCATCACAGTATGTAGTTATAGACTGTAATTTCCACTTGTCCTTTAATAATAAATGGACATAATTTTGGAAAGAATAAAAGAGTTGGGCTTCTAAAGGCTCCAGGACAGAGACTTCCTGACAGTAAAATTCACCACCCTCCAACCTGCCCCAATTTGTGTAGCCCCTTGTGAGATACACCGCCGCCTGCCCCAAGTCATGTGGCCCTGCCTTTAAACACCCATGATATCTCTTAGTTAGATGAATTTGAGGGAACTTCTCTTGTTCTCCTGACAAGACATCTGCCATATTAAAGATTCCTTTCTTGCTTGGCAATCCCCATTGCCTCAATACTTGAGGGCTTTTGTGAAATGAGTAACTGGGCCTGTATCCAATGCCCCTTGCAGTTATGACAGCAGCTTTTGCTGAGGAGTGGAGAGTGAGCAGTGAGGGCTTTAGTAGTGGACCCAACAAGTCACTCAGGAAAGACATTCTGACACGCATAAGGAAAGCCAACAGCATAAATAGGAGCCAAAAATGACAGGCTTTTCAAAGTATGGATTATTGATTTATGTTTTTTAAGGTTCTTAGCTTTTTTTATTGATGTGAAAGAACACTTTATATAGGGGTGCTGAAGAGACTGGGATTCTGAAATCAGCCTGCCAAGGTTTAAATCTAGGTTTTACCAAAAATTCTGTGTGGTAATTTGACCTTTCTTTTCTTTACGTTTCTCACAAGTAAAATGTAGATAATAGTAATATCCACCATCATCAACACCCTGTGAGGGAAGAAACGCCAATTCCCCAGCACCCAAAGAAACACTGTGCTGTGCTAGCTTGGGGTGCTCAACAAAGTTCTTAAAAACCCACTAAGCACACATGCCAAAAGATATTACAGTTACCAGGCACAAGAGATGTGTCTCAGCATTTTCTTGAGGCAGACGCAACTGTTATAAAGCAGCCCTGACTGCTTTAGAATGACTTTAGCTGACCTACAATGCCCTTTAGCTAGTTATAATTTAAAATCTCCAGCTACTGGACAATTATATTATTGAGAACATAACATGGATTGTGTGATGGCTCATGATGACCCTACTGGGCATAATGACTGTACCACACATGCATGACTGATTTGTTTCAATGAAGACATGTGATGATACAACACCAAGAGTTCTGCACCACTCACTGGGATGGCATTTAAGGCAAAAGCAGGTGCTGTGGACTTTACTCTCTTGTGAACTTCCACTGACACCCAGAGTGAATGCCAGCAGGATCCCTGTGTTAATCAGGAATTAGCTCCCTTGTAAATAACCTCTAATGAACACTACTGTGAAACCAATTTATAATCACTCACACTTGCATATGAAAAATGAAACACAAGAATAGCCTAGGATGAAGGAGGGAAGGGGAGGGAAAGGGGAAGCGAACGGGGTGGGTTGATAGAGGGAGGGTTAGTAGGGGGACCACACCTATGGAGCATATTGCAAGTACAAGTTGGATCTATCAGGTGTAGAACACAAATGTCTTAATGATGTAATTGGGTAAATTAGGTGAAAGCTATGTTGATTACTAGCATGTAAGCACTCCAATTTGTACAAATTATCAACACATCAAATCCCATAATGGCATAAATGTATGTATGATCTATGTACAAATGATTTAGTAAAAAAAGAAAGAAAAAATTATTTTACAAAAATAAAAATAAATAAATAACCTCTAATGAACTCATCTAACTTGCCAAACTGGACTTACCTGAGTGATTTTTTGGTCTTTGGGCTCCATCTCCGTTTCTAGGGTGGTTTTCCTGTACTGTCTCTGTATTTTCGAAAATAATCTGCCTAATATGCTACCTCAATGGGAGAACATTAAAGATTTTTTATGTGGGAAGAACAAGCTCCAAAGAAAACACCTGCAGATACTTAGTGTTGATTGTAACTCCCTGGCCATCCTCGTTGTGTTTGGAGTTGAATTCAAAAGTTGCAATGTATCAAAATATTTTTTAACAACATAAAACAGAAAAACGAAGCAGCAGCAGCAGCATATGTATATTATTTACAAACATGGAGGAAGGAATCGATTTTAAAAAGTTCAGAGAGTTTTCATCTGATGAACAAAAATCAAGGATGGGATGAGCGTGCAAGTAAGATAAGGAACCACTGCTTTTAATTATAAGCTTTTATAGAACTACTTGGCATTTTATGAAGTGTACTTTCTTTGGAAAAAAAGAGAAACTTAAAAAAATTTTATCAATAATAATGCAAGAAAAGGAATCATGGCTTTTTGGTATTCAAAGTCTAGTTTGCCATTTGCCCTTTGTTTAATGATTTATTTAATGGTTAGAGATATAAGAGAGAAAAAAATCCAAATATCTGTAGGTCTTGATATTAATTAATTCTGAATGATAAAGGGGGAGAGTTGGACTGAAGGCAATTCCTACATTTTTAACTTAAATGATTAATTGAATGCAGTGCTACCAAATAAAACAGAAAATGTTTAAGGGAGTACAAGGAAGTTCAAGTTTGCAGACCCAGAGATTGATGTCAACTGACACTTGAATATAGGGCTCACGACACTGCATGTGGAGCCATCTCATGTAGTGGTAGCAGCATCAACCACTGAGACTTCTCCCTTCACCCTTCTTCTCACCCACATTCCCCTATTCCTCTAATGCTCAAGTCACTTATTTGGAGTCTTAATTATTTGTTAAAATATATTCATAAGTAATCTTGAAGAATTTACGATAGACTCACCCAATTTTTAGTATATCGTGCTCTGCCTGATGCAATTCCAAGTCTTTGGAAGAACACTTCAAAATCATTACCAGATCCTAATTTGCTAATCCTTTTAGAAATGAAACAACAGAATTATTTCAGAGCAATTTCTTCATCAAATCACATTAAAGGGCAATCAAACTAAACTCCATTCTTAGTATTGTAAATACAATTTTTAAATGGATAGTCTTAGACGAGCAGCAAAAAATAAAAAATATTAATTCTGATCACAAAAAGTCTACTTTTATGAGACTATTTGGTATAGGGGTGACTAAATCACATTTTTTTTTTGTTTGGGATTAATCAAGAGTACAAAGAATTAAGTTACACTGAATACATTTGTTAGATAAGGTCCCTCTTATAATGTGTCCCACCCCCCCCAAGAGATATGCCATATACTATGACTCCTATCCTCTTCTCCTTCCCCTCACCCTACTCCCTCATTCCCCTTGTCTAAGCTCACCTATTGCCTTCATATGAAAATTGAGTACATTGTATTCTTACTTCTGTACTCTTGTGATGATTTACTAAGAAGAATGTGTTCCACCTGGTTCAAGGTTAAATCACATTTTTTTTTAATGATTTCTGAAGTTGGAAAACATTTCCTTTAAATTACTTCATCCTCTTTATTTATTTGTTATACATGACAAAATGAAAAGAAGCAACATTTTTTTTCAGGTGATTCAGAAGAAAATTATGCCTTGATAATTGAAATTATGTGTGCTACTGAAATCTATAGTTTCAGACCATTGAGTTATTTATTTCTCTTCCCTTGTTTGTGAAGATATAACCAATGCTGAAATGGTGCTTACATTTTTATTAGTATAAACAAAATATTTGTTAAGTATATGATCAGAAGAAAGAATAATAACAGAGCAATGACAGGACAGAAATATGAAGGGAATTACTTTTCACCATTATTTCCATTACAGGTTGAGTATCCTTAATCTGAAAAGCTCCAAAATTTGAAAGTGTTTGGACACCAACATAATGCAAAAGTAGATGCTGATTGATGCAATCAAATTTCAGATTTTCAGATTAAGGGTACTCAACCAGTAAATATAATGCCAATATTGCAAAAATCTAAAATCTGAAACATTTCTGGTCCTATGTATTTCAGAAAAAGGGATATTACACTTGCATAACTTTTTGCTTTAGTGTACTATGTTTGTATGTTACCTATTTAATGATAATCATTTTTTGATGGTCTATAGATTAAACTTCACAACACATGGTATACCAATAGAACTTCCATAGTTGACCACCTCCTTAAGTTGACCTAATTTTCATAGACCAGATGTCCAACACCTGTATGTTATTAGTACAGTTGACCTACTTCCTTATTTTGACCACCTCCTTATGTTCACCAGTTTATTACAGTCTCTTGGGTGGTCAACTTATAGGGCCTACTGGATTTTATTTGTGACCCTAAGTGATGTTTTTCCTTTGTCAGATTTTAGAGTATTTTGAAAGTTAATTTTAAAATAAAGTATCTTTTTACTTTTCAAAATAATACCACACTGAATTCAACAGAACAGTTTGTTTTGTTTGTTTACCTGGGCATGCCACTGAATTCAGGGGAAGGACTTTTTTCACTCCAGCTTTCATAAAGAGATTTGTCTTCAAAGCCTTCATCGGGGCTTTTCAACTATACAAATTAAAAGAAAAAAAGAAATTAGATGTATTAAAACCAAATGTTCATTAACCAGGAAGTACATAGATAAGCTATAGTTTAATAACACAAGGGATAAAATCTATATGTTAGCAGTCATTAGTAATTATAATAATGAGTTCCAGACAATATGGAGCAATGCTGATATTCTTATGTGTAGATGCATCTCTATATTATAAAAGGAAATGCATGAAGTGCATAGAAAAAGGCTATACTAAATTAGGACCAAGTCTTTGATTTATATGAATGGTCACACTGAAGGATTTTTTAGTGTATGTTTCTGAGTTAAAGGACACTATTCTCAAAACCATGTATTTCTCCTCCTTTTATGAACAAGAAAATAGGAAGCAGCAAGCTAGTTAAGATACAGCATTATTTTAACCTTGCTTCTTGTCAGTAAAGTTGCCAAAGTCACTGCATAATACATAAGAAAATATAGTCCATGAATCCCTGTATTACTCTCCCTCCAGAGAAACCCTAACTGCCCCCTTCTATCATCGCCCGATTCAGCAGGAAGCAGTTAGATGGAGTCTTCGTCCTTTTTCCCTAAAAGCAGTTACAGTTTCTACTTGGAGAGGGAGAAATGATGCAGGACATTTGGCACCCTAGCCAGCTCAGCGGAGCTGGTGGATCTGGCGCCTCCTGCTTGGCGGTGTCTGTGCTGCGGAAGCCAGCTGAAGAACCAGCGGGCTGGAAGACAGCAATCCTACAAGGAGGCTGAATCATGAAGAGGGTGAAATTTTCATAAGATCACATGGCTAATGATTGAGGGAGTCTGGACACACAAAGACTGAACTCTTAGCCACAAGACTATGAAAAGAGAAAAGAGAATAAAGTTATCTCATCAAATCGAGTATGTTCAAAAGTATTAAAGTAATATGGCATGGCTTGCAAAATTAATCTGTATGACAGTATACAAAACCCAGAACTATACTCAAACATGTGTGATTATATGTATATGTACATGTATAATAATCTCACATTAAATAAAGCAAGCTTTTTAAAACATTAAAAAAGAAAAAGAAATGGTCCCTGATGGCCCTTCAGATCGGGGGGGAAAAAAAAGGAAAATATAATATAATTAAAGTTTAAGTTTTTAAACTTTTTTTTACACATCCATATGTTCATTTGGTTTCTACTTTTTGCCTTCACAAAATTAAAAAGGCTTAAAATTTACAAACAATAACAATGTTTAAGATAAGGACTAGAAACAAAAACCTCGTAAAGAATGAAGATAAATACACTAAGAAAAAGCATCAGACGATTGCTGCAATGAAATATTGGCCAATAATAATAATAACAATAATGCAAAACAAGTAACATTCACATTGTCAGATAAGAATATGTCTATCCTAGAATGCTTTGACTCTGAAGTTCAGTATGGAGTCATCAATTAACTTCTTATTTTTTTTCCAAAGTCTCAAAAAGTAGACAACTAATATTTATAAATAAAAATAAAAGATAATTTCTTTTTTTTTTATTCATGCTGTTTTTTAATTTCACTTGGGATCTTAAAACTTAGACAAGTGTTTATAAAACAAAAAGAAGATTTGTGTAGTTGCTTTTCTTTTTTTTTTTATTGAATCATAGCTGTGTACATTAGTTCAACCATGGGGTACAGTGTGGGGGCTTCACATGCAATCTGAGATATTTTATCAACCTGATTGACATGCCGTTCATATTTTCTCGTTTACTATATGAAAACATTTTTGATCCGTATTTAGAAGTTTTCTCCTGACCCTTCGAATATGTACCACACATGTGATCTCACCCTTTGTCCCATCTCCCCCCACCCTCTCCCTCCCTTTCCCTCCCTCTC
>CAUYON010086346.1:0-25622 GCA_963573935.1 Arctocebus calabarensis | reverse complement strand
CTTGCCCCTGGCGGAAGGGACTGTATTCTTTCGTTTCATGGCCAAGGAACCGATACACCTATATATACCCTGAGACTAAAGACCTAAAGGAGGAGATGGGGAAAGACCGGGAGAGAAATGGAGAGAGCTTCTCTCTCCCCAATTGACTTCTCTCCCTCTACCAGGAGATTTAGTGTTTTCTGTATTCTTTTCTGTAAATAAATTCTGTCTTACCACTGGGGGTGGGGGTGGGGGAAATAATGTAATGAAGAATAATAAAATACATGTATTTAAAAAAAAACAGCTGGGCATTGTGGTTGGCACCTGTGGTCCCAGCTACTTGGGAGGCTGAGGCAAGAGAATCACTTGAGCCTAAGAGTTTGAAGTTGCTGTGAGCTGTGATGCCATGGCTCTCTACTGAGGGGGACATAGTGAGACTCTGTCTCATAAAAAATAAAGAAAGAATGAAAGTGTGAGATTAAAAAAAAAGAAAGAAAAAGAAAAAGTTCTCAAATCAATGTGTTCACCTTTAGAAATAATAAAAAGAAAAACAAATTAAATCTAAAGAAAACAGAAAGAGGGAATAAAGATCAGTGTGGAAACTAATGAAATAGAAAAGATAAAAACAATAGAAAAGTAAATAACCCCAAAACTGTACTTAGAAAAGGGTAAAAAGGTTGATAAACCTTTAGCTAGACTGATCAAGAGAAAAAAAATGAGAGAAGACAAAAAAGTTACCAAATTCATCAATGGAAAGGATATCACTACCACACCTACAAAATTTAAACTATTATAAGGGAATATAAAAAATGTGTCAACAAATTACACAATTTAGACGAAATGGATAATTTGAAGAAATATACAAATTACAAAAGTGGCCTGTAGAAGCAATTGAAAATCTGAAAGAAATTGAATTAGTAATTTAAAATCTTAACCAAAATCTCAAATCTAGGTTTAGATAACTTCACTGGTGGATCATTTCAAATAGTTAAAGAGAAAAATGTCAATCCCATCCAAACTTTTTCAGACAAGAAAGAAAGAGGAAACAAGTCCAAACTCATTCTCTGAACCTAGTATTACTCGAAGCCAAATATATCACAAATTTACAAAATACACAAACTAAAATTCCTCATGAACATAGATGGACATTCTTTATAAAATATTAATAAAATATTAAACTAGAAAAAACAACATATGAAAAGAATTATACAATATGATCAAATGGAATTTATCCCAGGAATACATGATTGGTATATACTTTAAAATCAATTAATATAATAATTCACAATATAGATAGAATAAAAGGCAAAGGGTATATGGGAACTCCATGGTGTGATAGGAAAACTCTATATCTTCATAGTAGCAGTTTTTATACAACTATATACCCATCAAAATTCACAGATCTGTATACTGAAAGTGATAGACTTTATTGTATGCTAACTGTACTTAAACTTGGCTTAAAAAGTAATCACCATCTCTTTTGGTTCATAGGCATGATGATTGGGTTTTCACAATAATGTGTGAGATGTGCCACCCTTAAATGTTGTTATGATTTAGATGTGTGGGGAAAACAGTGCTTGGGTGTGGGGTGGGATTTTAGCACATGCCAGCCTCTTTGCTATCCCTGAAGCACAGCAAGCATGCTCCCACCTTGCCTTGCCATCTTTAACCTTTCTGCACACTCTGTTGGAAGCTCTATTTCTCTAAAGATGCTCATGGTTTATTTCCCCCCTCCCTTCAGGTCTCTGTTCACATAACACATCTATGTAACTTTTGCACAAAACTTTTGCAGTATCATTCATCTTCTTTTCCTGGCCAACCCTTACTCCATTAACTAAGAATTTTACCTACAATTCCTTTACCTCCCAATCAGAAATTCATCCATTAAGATTAATTTACCATCTTCTGTGGGGTCCCATCCAGAGAGCAGGGTCCACTGAGACCTGTGGAAACTGACTGTGATCCATTGAAGAAATACAAAGTTAGGAGTGACGATAAGGAAACACAAGAGACATAGAATTAAAAGTGGGAGCTCAGGGGTCCATTGCCCATCAGTGGGATTCTGGCAGTGGCTCAGAGTGTTTGCTCCACTCTGATTTTATTGAAGTCTATTTGCCCAGAGGGTAAGATGAGGGAGGGAACAAAGATGTCAGCAGTTTCCAATTGTTATTATTATTAACCTTAAGGGTAGATTTCAATAATCTGAAATCTGAGCCTTGTATCTAGAGAGCCTCCTGCTTGAGGTTACACACACAGATTTCTAGGGAGGTGTTAAACTCTGCTAGTTCTCTGTGGAGAACACCGCAGAGTGTGTTTTCCTCTGAGGGATGGGTGGGAGGGAGGCATTTTCCTCCCATCACCAGGACAGAGGATTTTCCTCTGTGATAAGGGATATAAGCTCTTCTGTCCATATCTCAGAGCTCAAGCTATTCCCTTGGCCTCTGCCCCAGGCAAGTGAAAATCTCCACAATGGGTATCTGCTTTGCCCGTTTTAATGGACAGGAAACACTCTAGAAGATATATCTTTTCTTAGGATTTGTCATAGCCTCTTCTATGACCATTATTCTTCTCAGAGTGCTCACAGATCCAGCAGAGTATTTGTAAGCTGTATCCCCAATAGGCTAGAATTTCAAAAGAGGCAAGAAGCTTGCTGGCAATGGATAGCTTAAATGTAAACTAGCTGACTTTTCTTTGTTCTGACTCACTCAGCTTACTTTTTAGCTCTCCCCTTTTTCTGGGTATGCTTTCCTTTGCCAAGAATGGGCTCTTTGGTACCCATTCTCCCAGCCTTAATAAAACCAATGACAAGAGGTAAATTTTTGCTATTAAATGTCCTAGTCTAAAGGCAATAGCATATAGAGCATCAACACATAACTGCTGGATTCCACGTCATTCCTGGGCATCCACCGACTTAGCACCTCTTCCTCACAGGCAATGTGCTGAGCTGAAAGCTTTCTGAGAAGAGTAAGATATTAATCATGTCTTCTAAAGTTTTCAATCTAGTTTGGAGTTTGAGGAGATAAGATTTTTGCACATAGTAAGAGAAATAACAGTATCCACAGAAAATGGTGTACCAACAAACTATTAAAGATAATTAAGAATTGGGAATACAAGGAAAAAACAATCACTGGATACTGTTAAGATAATCTTCTAGGAGGAAATGGGTTTTGGATAGAGAATGTAGATATGAGAGAGGAAACTGGGAGCAGACATGATTAAGTGGCAAACATGGAATGTCAAGGTGTTTGGGAGTCATACAGCTGAATGATAGACTTATGTATGACTGCAGGGGGAAATGAGCCTGCAATGTGAAGTTGAGGCTCTGCATAAGGCTAAGGTTTCCTGTTTTTCAAGTAGGTAAGACGGAGGATGCAGGGCTGACCCAGTGTGAATCTGTTTGTGACTTTGTGTTCAACTTTCTTTGTGGACTCTTAATGCTACACGATATGGAATATCTTCTTCCACTCTTCTTTTTCTTTCTTTCTTTTTTTTTTTTCTTGAGACAGTCTCAAGCTGTTGCCCTGGGTAGAGTGCTGTGGCATAATAGCTCATAGCAACCTCCAACTCAGGATTGGGTGATCCTCTTGACTCAGTTTTCCTATTTTTTTTTTTTTTTGTTTTGAGACAGAGCCTCAAGCTGTCACCCTGGATAGAGTACCATGGCATCACAACTCACAGCAACCTTCAACTCCTGGGCTAAAATGATTCCCTGCCTCTGCCTCCCAAGTAGCGAGGACTATAGGCTCCCACCACAATGCCTGGCTATTTTTTGGTTGCAGCTATCATTGTTGTTCGGTGGGTCTGGGCTGGATTCGAACCCATCAGCTCAGATGTATGTGGCTGGCAGCTTAGCGGCTTGAGCCACAGGCGCCGAGCCTCAGTTTTCCTATTTTTAGTAGAGACAGGGTCTCACTTTTCCTCGAGTGGTCTCAAACTCGTGAGCTCAAGCAATCCACCCGTTTTGGCTTCCCAGAGTACTAGGATTACAGGCGAGCCACTCACCTGGCCTCATTCTTCTTTTTCTTAAAAAACAAAAGAGTGATAAGGGGTTTAGTTGTACACTCCTGAAAATTTTAGTCAGCCCATTTGTTTTATTTCAGGGTTTCCATTATTTAATAAAAAAGCATTCATTTACATTTTCAATGTATTTACATAGCTGCAATGGCATTTATTTGGAACTCTTTACACTATATAATAAGGCACTCCTACTCAAGAGATTTTGCTTGCTCTTTATTTTGGAATAAGAACTAGAGTTCACGTATTTGTTTATATTTCAGGTATGTGTATATATAGAGAGATATTTTCAAAATTCCCAATGTTTTCTTAATGAGTAGGAGAAATTAATGAGAGTAAAATCAACAAAATCTAGCTATATAATTCTGCCTCGTGGGGCCCTTTCCATTCAGAGGGAAAGGTAAAAAATAAATACAAAAATAAGAATTTGCTTTGTTCTGTGGCTTGCAAATTAGGAAATTATGGCTTTGTTGACATAGGAAACCCCAATCCAAGGTCTCCTTGAAGGAAATATCTTATTGCCTCCTAAGGTCTCGCTTCTTGCAGCCACCATGCTGCTAACACAAGTGCTGCTGTTCCTATCTGTTGGCCCACATGAGTGTGGGTGTTGGGGGATAGGAGGACAGTAAGAGTTGGTTGGAAGATGATCACACGTGGAGGGTGGACTCTGAATTCTTCTCTAAGTGTTAATGTGGCTAAGTACTCTGGAAAATCTTTCATATACTTCTGGTTAAGAAACTCTTGTCAAAGAGGTAGAAGCTGTGGCCCCAGACTGCCCCCTTCTCTAAAACAAGTAGAATTGAGAGGCTGTACCAGCAACCACATAAGAGCAAAGACGTGTAGCCACAGACACAGAAGGAATCCGTTCCCAGTTGTTACTATCATTTGAACTAAGTTACATTGTCCAAGGCACAGAAAATCAACTCTCTCTCTTTCCTTCCTTTCTCCCTCCAGATAGAAAGATAGATGATAGATAGATAGATAGATGATTGATCAATAGATAGATGATCTATAGAGATAGATATATAGATTATATAGAGATACAGGGCAGACAAAGTTCATGTGCAATTTAAAATAGTTTAACATAGTAAATTGCACACACAAAGTTTATGTCTACCCTGTATATAGCTATAGATTAATATACATCCATATATATATACATACAGATACAACATTATATACTATACAAATATAATAGTTATTTTTTTATACCAGTAACTCACCTAATGGAAAGTAAACTTGGCTGTGAGTTTTTTCTTTTATGCTATCTTAAAAAATGGGGAGGAGATGGGAGAATTGGGTGGAAAGAAATAATACACAACACCCAGGAGTCTGTCTGGTGTGAACTTCCAACGGCAGGAAGAAAAAAAGCAAACTCAAATTTAGGCATCTGGATTTGGAGAGCAAAATGTTGGGACTGTGAAACAAATGCTGCTTTTCTGACCTATAGTCTATCATGCACAAACAAAAGAAAACAAAAGCAAAACCCAAAGTGCTTTGAGAGTGGAAGGCTATGGATTCTGCGTGAGGCCTGACACCTGGCAGTCCCTTACCAAGTATTAATCTTGCTTTCTCCCTCTCTTGCACATTAGTACACACAAGTCTTCCTCCAGAAATAAGTGAGTGTAATGCACAAAATCCATACTGACACAATTGATATATTAGAGGCTTATTCTATATACTTGATTATGAAAGTATTTTTGTATTCATTAGCAATTTTTTTTTTTTTTTTTTGCAGTTTTTGGCCAGGGGCAGGCCACCTGCCCACCCACCACCTCTGGTATATGGGACCGGCGCCCTACTCCTTGAGCCACAGGTGCTGCCCAATTCATTAGCAATTTGAAGTATCACTCAACTTACAAAGATCTGATCTGCAAGTATTTCAGGGACACACAAGTTTCATAAGGTGAGGCAGAAGTGAAGAAATGTTTTCCAAATGTGAGTAAATCTAATTTTGTTCGGTTGAATCAGATACTAAATTTCCTTGGAAAGTAGGTTATTTGAAAAGGCCCAAGGTGAATTATTTTGGTAAAGCATAAACTCTTTCTGAAGAGTAAAAAAAATTGTGAGAAAGTTAATGACAACTTCTCCTAACCAAAAAGAAGAACTTGCTAGGATTCCCAGAAGTGGAGTCTAGGCAAAGTTCAGAGAGCTGGGGGAGGGTAAAAGAAAGAATAGGTTATAAGAAGGAGTCTGCGGATCATCAAGAAGAGCTGAGTGGATTTCTAATCTCAGCTGGGAGATGGATGCATGGTTTCCAGACGCAAAGTCACTCCTGTGTGCATTTTTTATTTTTTGGATTTTAATTTTGAATTTCCCTTACACACGTAGTAGCTGCAGTTTAGAAATTAAAAATGCAGTGGTAACTAAATTTGAACATAACCTTTCAGGCAGGGTACAATGTCTCATGCCCATAATCCTAGCACTCTGGGAGGTCACCATATTGATGCCGAACTTAGTGCGGACACTTGATCCGCACAGTGCACGACAGCTCAGAACTCCTGGACTTAGGTGACCTTCATGTCTCAGCCTCCCGAGTAGCTGGCGCTACAGGCACGGAACACCGCTAAAAAAAAAAAAAAAATATATATATATATATATATATAAATTAGCGAGAAATGATTGTAGGTGCCTGTAGTCCCCGCTATTGGAGAGGCTGGGGCAGGAGGACCTCTTGAACTCAGGAGTTTGAGCTTGCTGTGAGCTATTATGATGCCACAGCACTCTATCCAGAGTGACAGAGTCTGTCTCCAAAAAGGAGAAAAGTATATGACATTACATGGGAAGGCAGGATAAATGAAAGCCTAGCGAGAAGATGAAGGCACTCATCTGAGGAGAGAAGAAAGGCAGACAGACCCCTGGGACACAGCGGTAGTGAAGGCAAAGGAAAAGCAGACTGGAAGGTGGAAGAAAACTAGGAGAACGTGGTGTTAGGGGAAGCCAGGGAGGAGAGACTTTTGAAAAGTAGGAGTGATGAAGGAGGCTCGTTGTGGCAGCTGAGTCCGGAGTCTGAGAGGCGCCTTTTACCCTTAGTAGTAACGAGATCATTGAGGACATTGCCTGACTAGTTTCAATGTGGTTGGAAAATGGACATGGAAACGACCTATGTCTCTCCACAGTTTCAATGTCCTTAACACTTGGGAATTCCTAAAACTTGTTAAATTATGTGTATGCATTGATGGTTTGTTTTATTTGGTATTTATTTATGTAAAAAGCATTGGCTCAGCGCCTGTGGCTCAACAGGCTAAGGCGCCAGTCACGTATACCAGAGCTGGCGCGTTCGAATCCAGCCCAGGCCCCACCAAACAACAATGACGGCTACAACCAAAAAATGGCCGGGCGTTGTGGCGGGCGCCTGTAGTCCCAGCTACTTGGGAGGCGGAGGCAAGAGACTCGCTTGAGCCCAGGAATTGGAGGTTGCTGTGAGCTGGGATGCCACGGCACTCTCTGCAGGGTAACAGCTTGAGCCTCTGTCTCAAAAAAAAAAAAAAAAGCATTTCTTGAACAAAATCGCTATTTGGGCCCTCAGGGGAAATAACCTGGTGAGTAAGAAGTGTATGTGGACAATCTGCTAGATAAAATGAAACAAGTAACAAATAGCTTCTCGTGTGATGAATTTAAATACAAATTGTATGGCGATAGAAGAAAATTCTTAGAAGAATGTAAACGAAAGAAAAATTAGATCTGATAGGAAGTGTGGGGGGTTGATTTCAGAGGTTTCAAGTAAGGAGGTATGTCAAGGTGCCTCTGGCTTCCTTTTCTTGTGTTTACTGTTCTCATATCTATGTATATCCTAAGGCTCAAATCTTTAAATATATAAAGCTTGTTTTTGAAACCATTTTCCAAGCCCTTCCATTCCATTAATTGTAACATGCGGCCTACGATAAATGCAAAAATGAATATATAAATGTTTTTCAAATGAACGTGACACCCTAAAGTGACTGGTGAGGTGTATGGACATAGAGTTAGGTCCTCCTTCCTGTGGTGGCAAATGCCACCTACTGTGTTCGCGGTCAGAATACAGGATGTTCTGACGGATGGGCAGCAACAGTTTGCCCCTGGCCTTTCAGACATGTTGGGAGAATTTCCAGGCAGCACCTCCAAGAATGGACATATCCTGTTTCAGCCTGCAAAGGTATCACCTTCAGTACAAACAGAGCTGACAACCAAAAGGTGATGCAAAACTGCCCGATGTGGCTTGGGAAGTCAGGAAGAGCTGATTAACTGTTATTTCCTGATACATAAATCATCAATTTCCAGGCCCTTTGTGTACTTTCCATAAAATATTAGCTGTGGGCCTTTGTTATAAAACAGCACCTCAATTTTTACAGTGACCTTGTAAATAACAATTAATATGGCACAATAAAAGAATATCCTGTTATAAACCATGCAAAATCAGGTCACATATTTAACTGCTTTGATAGATCAGGAACATGCTACACACATGTGAGGGCCCGTATGTACTAATAAGCACTTCACTAAGCCTTCATATTTTAGAATATTTGTTTGCGTTAGTTTTCCAGTAGCTTTTAAGCATTCATAGAATTATACTTCTTCTGAATGGTTTCTCTGTAAGGACTAATAATAATAATTCTAATAAACATTAGAAGGGATTGTACATACAGAACACTTTCAACTCATAAAATACTTTTACTCTTATTATACTACATATTATTCTACTCACATAACCACTGAGGTAGGTGTTATTACCTCTACCTAAAAGATGAGGAGAGTAAGATTCAAAGAAATATCCCAAGATCTCACTATGGGAGAATAGAAATATTGCAGAGCAATGATTTTTAATAATTTCCTATGGTATCATTGTTGTTTATGGGGACACTTTTTTTTTTGTTTGTTTGAGACAGAGCCTCAAGCTGTCCCCCTGGATAGAGTGCTGTGGCATCACAGCTCACAGCAACCTCCAATTCCTGGGCTCAAGCGAGTCTCCTGCCTCCACCTCCCAAGTAGCTGGAAATACTGGCACCTGCCACAACGTCTGGCCATTTTTTGGTTGCAGCAGTCATTGTTGTTTTGGTGGGCCTGGGCTGGATTCGAACCCGCCAGCTCAGATGTACATGGTTGGCGCCTTAGCCCGTTGAGCCACAGGCGCCAAGCCTATGGGGAACACTTTTGTTACTAAAAGTGAAACTCACAGACCAGTTACATTGGCATCTCTCCTAAGAGCTTGTTATAAATGCAAAATCTCAGGCTCTGTTCCATACTAAATGAACAAGAATCAGCATTTTTATATGACTAGCACATGAATTATATGGATATTAAAATTTGAGAAGGTATGAAATAGATTATTTCATTCAAATATTCATTAGTTATTCAATACATGTCTATTAAGCATTTGCTATGTAATATTAACTGAATAACTCTTATTTGATAAATTTGATTGGTAGTGATTACAAATTTAGCACAGTATAAATCACTAAAACCTTCATGAACAAGTCTGTAGAGGTCTACTTGCTGAATGGTTTTTATCAACTTTGTAGTTCAGGCTAGTCAAACAACTAGTTGGTCAAAAATGAATTGTTCTCATTTTCCCAGTGAATTGACACTAACACAATTGGTTAAAAGGTGAAAATGCCATTCTACCATTACTCTTCTTTAATGATTTATAGGACTACCTTCTCTGCTATACACAAAAGGGCAGTGGGCAGAGGATGTAGTTTGTACCCTTCAAATGGATTTACCATTGAACAGATGCTCAAAAATGGTGCATGTAAAGTGAATTATTGATAAATTACTGAATGTATAATTTTGGAGGATAAAAGGATTTTTTCCAGATATTTTTGCATAATTTTCTCCCATTTTACTTAACTTATTAGTTTGTTTTCTTGAAATAAATCATCAAACTGATTTCCTCTTCATTTCTGTATCTAGGACACAACTAAAAAGAATGGTGACTGTTGATGTCTCTGATTACTGCTATTGATTATTTAAGCAACAATTAATTTGGGGGGACTTTGAAAAGGGAATTACGGTGCATCTTAAAAGGGTACAGATGAAACTTACTAAATACAGAACACAAATGTCTTCATAAAATAACTAAGAAAATGCCATGAAGGCTATGTTAAACAGTTTGATGAAAATATTTCAGATAGTATATGAAGCCAGCACATTGTACCCCACAATTGCACTAATGTACACAGCTATGATTTAATAAAAAATAAAATAAATTAATAAATAAAAAAGAGGTAATTACTCAATAAAGTTTATTAAAAATATGCAACTATCACAAAGGAAACATTAAATTAGAAGTGAAGATAGATTTACAAAGCCTAGGAAAAATAGAAATCAGAATTTGAATACTACCTTAAGGGGTATAACTGACTAAGGTCTTGACCTTATTCTTTTGAATAGCAATGTTTTCCTGGATCACACTGAATGATTTTCCTTCCTCTTTCTTCCACTGCTTTCGAAACTGTCTTATTGTACAATCCAGTCATCTGTCTCCCTATCTCAAACTCATATGCCCATATGCAGCTTTATGACTATATCCTTCTCCTGCTTTAGTTTTTATTACCCAAACGTACATTGACTTCTTTTATTTTATAATTAGTTAAAAGCATAGTATACCTTTGTTTCATTCAAGTAGACTACAATTATGTAATGGCAACAAAAAACAACATTTTAGACAACCTGATCATTCTGGGGGTATAGAGGCTCACGTGAATTGCCATATGCTACCAACTGATCCTCAGTCAATCAACAAGATGGTATGAGTTTTGAGTCAACTATTCAAATGATTGAATGAATGAATCATTGAATGAATGATTTTATTGCAATGTACAGACTTGTCTGTACTGTTTCTTTGGAGACTTTTCATTCAGAATAGGCTGATCTCAGAAAGCTAGCACTCTCAATATTAATGGACAATTTAAGTGATTTCCACATTAAGAACTATATAAAAGCCCATTTCTTCACTCTTCCGAAATTATAAAATAAATGCTGCAAGATTTATTGCTAACAACACAGAAGGTTTCTTTCTTTTTTCCTTTTATTAGGGTTGCTCAGCGTAAGTATTTTAACTTTCTTAATCCCACAACTCTTCAAATATAGTTTTCTCTGCTCCTCTTTGTAACAAAAATTCTTTTTTACTAAAACAATTTTATTTCATTAAAAATGATTTTCCTTAATATGGAGGTATTATTTACATCTTACAAAATTCATTCCCTTTTCATGTAGAGTTTCATGAGTTTTGAACAACAAGCATAGTCCCGACGACAATCAGTATATATACGAGTTACATTGCCTGCCTCCAAATTTTCTTGTGTGCCATTGTGGCCAACCCCTGTTCTCATCCCAGATCCAGGCATCCAGGTATTCATCATCTGAGTTCTGTACCCTATCCTGTCTTTTCCAAAATGTCATGTGGGAATCACATAGCATGCAGCCTTTCATGTTTGACATTCATCTGGGTTTTCCATGTGTATCAGATCTTATTCATTTTTATTACTGTGTGGAATACCATTGTATAGATTTGGGTTATTTGCAGTTTGGGGGGGATTCTGAATAAAGCCACTCTCAACTTTCAAGAACGGATTATGCACGAACATAAATTTTCATCTCTCTTGGGAAAAACTAGGAAATAGGATCAATGAGTGTTCTACAAAAGAGCCAAATATACAAAGCAACCCCCAAACTGTTCAGGAAAGCAGAAAAATGAAAGAATCAACAGAAAAAGTCAGTTTGTTGGTGAAGTGTGGATTATTTGGGACTGACAGATGGAAGTCTTGGGTGGGTGCAAGACAGGTGAATCTCTGCACAGTAATTCCTCAGATCTCAGGCTTGTATACCACAGGGAAAGGGTGTGTGTGCTCTGCAGAGGCAAAGAAAGGCCACCTGCCAGAGCAGGTGAGAATGCTTTGTGCGACTTAGACCATACTTGTGCAATAACATCAAGGTGAATTTGCTCTGAAGCAGGATTTATAGTGAGCACCTGTTCTTACGTAGAGAATAGTAAATAAAGTAGGAATCAGTATCAACTTTCTCCCAGGAAGAGACTGGGATCAATGAGAACCCACTATGGCATATCAACATCAAAGACGGAGTCAATTTTGTCTCCTCAATGTGTTTATCTTTACTTTATAGGAAACCACAGAACTGATTTCCAGAGTGAATGCACCATGAATATGAGGTTTTAAGACCCCGGAGGAAGCTATGGGACTGGCATTTAGAGATGGGCTCTTCCTTACTTTCTCTTGGTGCCCCCTTTCCTATCTGCATCCTTTCCCTGCTCTGAGTCCCAGGATCACGCTCCTTCCTGATTACATTACCTTTTTAAAATTTCAGATTATCAGGGTACACATGGTTTTGTTACATAATTTGTTTTTTACACTTCAGGTTAGAGTTATAAGTGTGCCCTTCATGCAGAATGTGTGCATTGTACTTTTTAGGTGGTTATTAACCCAATCCTTCCTCCCCTTCCTCCTTACTTGATTCTTACTGAGTTATACTTTCATATGTATATGTAAGTATTAATTGACTAGCTCCAATTTAGTACTGAGTACATGTGGTGTTTGTTTTTCTACTCTTGCAATACTTCACTTAGAGAGATGGTTTCCAGGTCCATCCAGCTCGTTACAAAAGATACTAGATCACCATTTTTTTTTATGGCTGAGTAGTACTCCATGGTGTACATGTACCACATTTTATTAATTCACTCATGTATTGATGGGTACTTGGGTGGTCTCCTTTGCAGTTGTGAATCGTGTTACTATGAACATAAGTGCAAGTGTCTTTTTAATAAAATCTCTTTTATTCCTTTGGGTAAATACACATACCTAGTACTGAGATTGCTGGATCAAATGGTAGGTCTACTTTTAGTTCTTTGAGGTATCTCCATACAACTTTTCACAGAGGTTGTACTACTTTGCAGTCCCACCAACAGTGTGTAAGTGTTCTTTTCTGCATCCATGCCAACACTTGTTGGCTTGGGGACTTTTTCATAAGAGTCATTGTTACCAGGGTTAAGTAATACCTCATTGTGGTTTTGATTTTCACTTCACTAATGATTTGAGATGTTGAGCACTTTTTCATGTTTGTTGGCCATTAGCCTATCTTCAGGACATCAAGCTGAAAATCAAATCAAAGAAGCAATATCTTTCACAGTAGCAACAAAGAAAATAAAATACTTAGGAAATAAGAATTTAACTTCCTTATTATATACAGATATTTAACTATATAGGAACTATACATATTCTATGAAACACTGAGGAAAGAAATTGCAAAGGATGTAATTACAGATGGAAGAATATAGCATGCTCATGGATCAGCAGAATCTACATTATTAAAATGGCTATATTACTCAAAGGAATTTACAGATTCTGTGAAATCCCTCTTAAAATACCAAAGTCATTTTTTCTTAAATCTAGTAAAAAATAGTTTTATGCTTCATGTGGAACCAGAAAAGATCTCAAATAGTCAATACAACCTTACACAATAAGAAAAAAGAAGGAGGCATTGCTTTGCCAGACTTCCAGCTACACTACAAGGCTATAGTAACCAAAACAGCATGGTAGTGGAGCGAAAACAGAGATTTAGACTTATGGATCAGTACAGAGAATCCAGAAATGAAAACATCCTCATTTCCCATTTGATTTTTTACAAAGCAGATAAAAACATACACTGGGATACTTAATACTCAATAAATAGGGATACTTTTTATTGGGAAAACTGGACAGACACGTGTAAAAGACTGAAACAGAAGGAAGCTGTCTCACTCAGATCTTTGGGTGACAGCATGTATTCTTCTGAATCTGGCTTAAGCACTGCATTGCCCCAAGCATGGCTGGAGGTGCATCTGGGCACTGCGCCACTCAGATCTGTGGGTAGTGATGTTCGTCAGCCCTCTTTGACCAGAGCATTTACTGCCTAGGTTCCCTGGCAGTGGTGGTGGTGCATAGCTATTATTCATGAAACACATAAGAGTTCTTAGTCTCCTTGCTCCCTCTCCAGTCCCAGAGCTTATACAGAGCCAATAGCAATGGATCTGACCTCTGGGTAGACAGAACATTCTGGCTCTAGGATCTCAAAATGACACCAGCCACAGTACCCAGGGTTTGCAAGCCCCACCATGCCAACTCTCCAGAGGTAAATTGCTACATAGTCTCTAGTCAGCTTCCTTGTCAGTTTGGAGGCCTGCTGCTGTTAAGGGATCTTCCTGCAGTTTGTATATAAATGTCCACAGGGAAAATGTGGAGCCCAGGGTTCTCATGTTTGTCCCTTTCCCTTGTGTGGGTGCCTTCCCCATGTACCTCCTAAATGGCAGAATGGGCCACCTCTTTTTTTCCTTTCCTTCCATTGAGAGCCTCCTGTTGATTCTCAGTGCTCTTAGTTAACAACTGATCTGAAGGATATAAACTCGCCTCTTTCAGTTCTTTCCATGAGAGTGGCAATTACAGGCTGCTTCCATTCCACTGTCTTGGCCCCTTGCTTAAATATCCTGTCCAGAAATTCCAATCTAACTGTCCATGTTGGTCTGGAAGCCTCTGATCATGGCAGCTACTGCAGTGTGCAGTGCCTGGTGCTGAGGTTAGAGCACTGGTTGCTGTGAGCCTCACACCCATTCTTTATTTCAAACTGACCCCTGATGGGGTAGCCCTGTTAGCACTTGAATGCTTCCGATGGGATGAGACCAGAGTAAGCCTTCTACAAAAAATTCCAGAGTGGTGAGGAAGTTGAATGTCCACATTTCCTTCCTTTGTCCACTGTATAAACCATGAGTCTATAGAATTCTCTACGTGTGGTGCTGTGAAGACTTGGAACCAATGGCATTTCTTCTCTTACCATCTGAATGTGGTCCTTTTTCTTGGCTTAGTGCAAAGTGTTGTCACAGTTTCACTCCCAAATTCTGAGATGTTCGAGGTAATAAATCTTGACTCTGGAGAGTTGCTAGTTGGACTTCTGTAGTGGGAGAAGCCAGAGAACTCCTAGTCTACCATTTTGTTGATGTCACTCCACAAAGGAGTCAATCTTGCTCCCAAATACCAGACAGAGAAAAAAAAGTATGTCTGCCATTTCCAATTTCCATTCCTTCTGCTACTGCTGGGGGGTGGGGAGTGTAAGGAGTTTTATCCATGGCTATCCACCTCCTAGGTAACATGCTTGTGATGCAGAGGTTATGGCTGTGTTTGCTTGGAGTTCAGCCATTCTTTTTCAAGCATGTCAGATATGCAGACTTTACTGGTGATGGGGAAGCTTCAAGCTTCAGCTACAAACTAGGCCATCACCAACTCTCCTCCAAAAACCCAATCAACATAAAAATTTTCTTTCTGTCCTTGTGAATTTAGTTTTGGAACCCTTGGCACACTTTTCTTCCAGTGACTTTTAGGTTATTCCTAACAACAGGTTACATTGAATCTCAAAGGAATTTCCTTTTTTCTGCTTCCAGAAGGATTTCTTATTCTGTATAAACTTTCCCATTTTCCTCTCAGTAATCAATATTGTGTACCAAGGGGTACTGATATAGCCTATTTTCTGAGGTCCTAAAGGGACTACTTATACCATAATTCAGGACAATAAATGGCTAATATACTTAAATTTCATTCATTTATAAAGCAATTCTTTGTGAATGCCTATAATCTGCCATGAACTGTTTTATGTTCTTGGGAAACGCAGAGAGTAAATCTGATTGAGTCTCTGTAATCACAGGGCTTATAATCTGGTAGAAAAGAAGAATGTTAAACAAACACCTAGAAATTTTATGGCAGGTGCTGGTAGATATGAAAATTAAGCAATTGGCTAGAGAATGAGGCAGGTTATTTTAGTTAGACTTATCACAGAAGTGACAATTTAACATTGGCAGAAATGAGGAAAGAAGCCACGTAGATTCTGAGGGAAGGAAATTACAAGAAAACAGTACATGCTGAGTCCCTAAGTCACAGCATACTGAGCAAGCTTGAAGAGCAGTAAGGAGCAGGGTGAGCAAGAGGAAATGACAGATGAGGTCAGAAAGATAGCTGGGGACAAAAAATGTAGTGCCTTGAAGATTGTGGTAAAAATGCTGGGTTGAACTCTCCGTGAGATGAAATCCCTCAAAAAGTTTTGAGGAGAAAATTGGGACAATCTGATTTTATTTTAGAAACAATACCCTGACTATTATGTGGAGAGTGAAGCGTGAGGCACACGGTGTGAGTTTAAGAGTAGAAATGGAGATAGAAGTAGCTGAGAAAATAAAGGACTGATAATTAGCCATCAGCTGTAACACGATCCATGTTCTTTGTGACCTCGACAAAAGCAGTCTTACTAGATGGGTGGACTCAAGACAGCTTTGTGCAGCCTGCTCTCTACTGCTGTGTTCACAGGCTAGCTCTGAGATTCTAGTGAGCGTCAAACATTCAGAATGGTGTTTTTAAAAGTGGGCAATTCCTATGTGCCGTCCCTGGAGATATAATAGAGTACTGAAACACTGGTTATTTTACTAGATTGGAAACACAGACAAACAAAATGTTAATAACAAATTATCATCCTGCATAGTAAATCAATCATCTTTTTGTTGGAATAAAATGTGTCCAATAAATGCTCCATTGCGTTTCTTCCTGAGTGTTTAATCCATCTGAAAACTTTCAGAGGCTTAGAAAACACATAAAAACCTTTTCTTTTCTCCTTCAACTTGTACAGGATATTTATAATCACTGAATGGTTTTACAAAGAGAAGTCTCTCACTTGCAAATGGTTTTCTTGTTTCACAGTTGTAGGTTGTTATCTCATCCCATTCACCTAAGACTTGCTTGGGTAGTGTGATTGTTTTTATATCCTGTAACAGAAAAGAAGGCAACGTAAAGTGTAAAAAATGTGAAAGAACTGTGCTGTAGTAAGAACCCTGACAAATCTAGGACAGGGTGTTTATGTTACCAAACAACACAAGAGCCTAATAAACCAAGCAAAAACACATACTCGGGTGACCACACCATAAACCATTCAAATAAACACCCTGACTGGATTTATCTGAATGCTTCATGTGTGTAAGTGAGTATGTGTGCACATGCGTGTATGTGTGTTTGTGTGGCCATACAATTTAATAAGTGCAGCTGTGTTTATTCAATGGTATACCCTTGCACATTTATTTTGGGCACACATGTGGCTGGAAATCATTCATACTTTCATTCTTGCAAAGTATAAGTAGAAAAATTGTGCAGCCCTCAAAACCCAATTCATAATGCCTTATATGCACATATATTCAGAGAGATGCTTAAAGTTAATTTATAGCTGAAATCTTTGCTTTGAAACCTGAAACTATTGCTTTCATAGAACAACTCAGGATGTAATATATTGAGAAGTATTTCTTAGAATAGTCACAAACATGACTAAAAGGATTGGAAAATCAGGTTTACATGAAAATGTTAAAGAAACTAGGATTACATAATATGGAAAAGAGCAAATGGAGTGATAATTCACTTTTCTGAAAAAGACAAAAGGTACGTAATTGTAGATGATAACTCACATTTTCTGACATGGAGTAGAAAAGGCACATATGGAATTAGATAAAGAGAACTTTGCCTTGCCAAGGAGATTGGTTAAGTACTAAACTATGTTCTAAAAGTGGAGACTGAGATCTTGTTTCAGTTCATCAGATAATTTTAACATGTGGCCAAATATGAAAATACTGAAATTCTTTCTAGAAACTTAATGTCTTTTCCCAAAACTCTCTTTTCCTATCTTGGCCCTGTGATGAAGTGTGGTGAACATAAGTCCCTATGACTGCTGTGAAAGTTGGAAGCCAGGGTAGGGAGGCGAGAATGAACAACCCCGAATGTTGCCCAATATGTTGAGTAACTGGAACTCTCATATTCTGCTGGTGGGTGTACAAAATGGCACAATGGTTTGTAAACTGTTTGAGTTGTTGTAAAGTTAAACACGAACCTATGACGTATCAGTTCTACTCTTAGGCCACAAGAAACAAAAACATATGCCCACAAAAAGACTTGTACAAAAACTTTTATAGAACTTTTATTCATAGTGAGTTAGAACTGGCAACAACACAAATATTTTCCTAGAGATGAATGAATAGACCAATTGTGATAAATTCATAGAACAAAATATTATTCAGCAGTAAAAAATAATGAACCACTGATGCAGGCAACAACATGGATGAATTTCAATAAGGTTTTTAAGTGAAAAAAGAAAAAACAGAAACAAAATAATATACACAGTATGATTCCATTACATGAAATTCAAGATGAAGTTAAATTAATATATGGTGCTCTAAATCAGAATGGCAATTGCCTGTTAGATAGAGGTAGGAATTAATGGGACACAGAAAACTTTGTGGATGCTTGTGGTTATACACACAGGAGTATGCATTTGTTAAAATTTACCAAAATGTGTACCTGAAATTTCTGCATTTAATTTTATGTAGATTTTATCTCAATGAAAATGATGAAGTGATCAAATCTCTCTATTGGATTATCAATCATCTCACTTAGAACTAGATTACAATTTTTTGGTACATGGTCTCTAAGACCCCATGTGCTCTAAGCCTTCACCTTCTCTTAGACCTTCCGTCCTTCTCTTTGCATGCTTCTTGCTGACCTCAGAAGCCTCCCTACTGATTTCTTGTGGGCATGCTCTTGATTCAAGACCTGGCCCTGCTCTTTCTTTTGTTAGAAACCCTCCTCCTCTGGGGGTCTGTATATCAGCTCCCTCACATACTTCAGACCTTTTCTCAGATGTCACCTCTTCAGAGAGTGTTCCCTAAACACCTTTCCTAAAATAGGAGCACTTATCCTCAAAACACACACTCTGTGCACACTTTAACACTTTTTATCTCTTCTCCCTTACATAGCATATATCTCTAATGTCTATCTACACATCTATCTACTCATTTTGATCTTTCTTCCTGAAATGAAGAACCTGTAACCAGGACCTTTGTGTTAGTCACTGATGTAACCCCTACAGCCTAGAAAAGCTTCTGTACATAGACATCTAATAAATATTTGTTGAATGACTGAATAGTTAAGCAGAGGTTAGAAGTGATAGTATTCAGGAGATCTGAATGCCAGATGGGGGGGAACAAATAGAGAGATGCTCTACCTATCTGCCGTTGCATAACAAACCTTCCCCAAACTAATAGCTGGAACCACAAACCTTCCCCAAACTAATAGCTGGAAACAACAAACTTTTCGTTCACAGATTTGCCATTTGGATATAGAGCACAACAGGAATATGCAGTCTTTGTTTCATGTACTGTCGGTGCTGGTGGCTCGACTGGGGGAAAAAGGATGCACCTTCAGGATGGTTCATCCATTTGTCAGCTGGGTGCTCAGCTGAGCTGGGGGCATCAGCTCCTCCTCGCATAGGCCTCTCCAAGATGGGCTTTCTCACGGCATTGTGGCTGGATTCCAAGAGCAGTGTCCCAGGAGATAGAACATGGAACCATCATTTACACACTAGCGTCTCACACAAAGCCATTCAGAGCCCAGAGTCAGTGGTAGTAAGCTGTAGCTCTTCACGGAATAAAAGACAAATATAATTTTAGGGTCGTTTTTTATAATCACCACACTCGATGATCTTTTAAGTATGTTCCACTATCCTGGGATTTATTAATCTGTGATTTTTTTTTAATGAAGAGGTTTTCAAAAGTCATGTGAGAAGGTACTTCATATTAAACTAAAGCAATGATAAAATAATCACTAGTTAATAATACCAATATTAAAGTTATGATTATGTTACCAGATACTGTGTTAGCATATTTAATTTACTAGCATATTTTATTTTCTCTCTCATTTTTAAAAATGTAGCAAACATTTACATAACATTTACCATATACTATGCGGTGTTCTTAGTGCCTTAAGAATAGAATTTAATATGCAAGTCATCCCCTTCCTCCAGCTAATTCTGTGCAATTAGGAAACCCGTGTTCCTTCCTTCTTCACTCTCTTTATCACAGCCCCTCATCAAGTTTGACAAGCATCAGACCAGCTCTCCCCACCTGGATTCATAGAACTCACTACTCCTTTAATAGGAACAGGGAGGGGTTCCATAGAACTAAAGCTATGTGAATTCCATAAACCAATCACCCTAAAAACTCAGAGAGATCTTAAATAAATCAGCTTATCTTGCAGTAATCTTTTAAATTATATAGTATTTCTACCCTCATTTTATGGATTGAAAACTTAGGCATGAAGACATTCAACACTTTGCACAAAATGACACAGCCAGTGAAGGTGGAGCCAGGATTTTAACCTGCAGTCTGACTCTAGAGCCTGTGTTCTTAACCCCTGTGTCATACTGTCACTCTCTTAATCCATCCAGTAATCCTGTAAGGAACATACTATTGTTATTCTTATTTGAGAGAAGAAAAAGCTGAGGTTAGGTAGGGGAAGTTATATCACCTTCCCAAGGGTGTCTCCCTACATTGTCCCAACACTGTGTCCCAGTGTCTTGTACATCGTTTCTAATGCTCACAGCAAGGTTGACAGGCAAATATGTGGATACTGAGGATCACAGGTCAGACAACCAGTTCCGTATTATATAGGTAGTATTATTAGAGTACGATTCACACTCAGATGTCTAGGCTTATTCATCCCATTTTTCACTTGTCTTCAGGAGCAGGGAAATAAAAGAGGAATAAAGAAGCTGATGCTAGAAGGAAGAATATCGCCCTCCACACCAGAACTGATGGTTAACCTGCGAGAGGGCTGAAGCAGAGGTGTCCAGGGCTGACAAGAAATCTACAGATTATTAGGGGAGGCATCTGGGGGTGTTGTTAGATCATAAAGGGCAGTTTCATATTTTACTCTCTCCCTTGGAGAAAAAGTTTTCCTTCCCTTTCCAGGGCATGGCCTGTTTCTCATTGCCGCCACCATCTTCAGCCCAGCTGATGGAGGAAGAAGGTGAAGTGATGAAAGTCAACATCTACCCAGGGACTTCTTGTGGTTTAGTAAATTAATTGTTGGCTCTTTGGGGAGAAAGGGGAGTGGAAGGAGAATAAGAACCAAAGGAAGAGATGAGGAAAAAAAAAATCAACTAATCTCCCAAACCTGTCAGGGCTCTTCTCAACTTTTCCTATGAAGATGTCCCCTGTGGACTATTTAGAGCCATTTACCAAACCCTTTTCAGATTTCTTTGATTCTAACATCTGCTTTCCTCTTTCTTCCCTGCACAGTCCTGTGCTTCCTGGATGCATGGCAGTTAGCCTTTGATCTTAGTGCCTCTGATTAGCTCCATGCTGCAAGTCATCCCCTTCCTCCAGCTAATTCTGGGCAATGAGGAAACCCACATTCCTTCCTCCTTCACCCTCTTTATCACAGCCCCTCATCAAGTTTGACAAGCGTCAGACCAGCTCTCCCCACTGGGATTCACAGAGCTCACTAATCCTTTAATAGGAACAGGGGTTCCATAGAACTAAAGCTATGTAAATTCTATAAACCGACCACCCTAAAAACTCAGAGAAATCTTAAATAAATCAGCTTATCAGTAAACAATAAATTTAGTATAAATTTTAAGCATAATTAGGTTAGGCAGAGCAATTCTCTGCATTATTTGGATTATTACTGTTACTACCATTATTTGATTTCTGTCAGCTTCAAAGTTGCTGTGATACTTATCTAAGTGTAGAAAGATCTGGAAAATATATTAAAGGTAAGCAAATTCGGGGAGGGTAACTTGAATAGTGAGACAGTTGAACTGTAGAAACTTTTAAAAAAATACAAGTGTGTTTTTTCTAATAAAGCTTATAAAATTATTGCAATTTACTCCAAGTATATATTTCCAGAAGATCTTTGCATAGTGAATAGGTGAAGAGAATTTACAATAAACTTTTACTATAATGGAATATATACTGCAACTATTTTCTCAAGTGCTTTTAATATTTCCAGGTGATATTTCCATCATATCACATTTGTATTCAAATTCTTCTTTAATGATAGTGAGGACAAAGGTGAATGTTAGACCATTTCCTAGGCAAGTAATCATAAATTCTGAATGACGAAGAGTCTATTGCACTACTTCTTAACCCTTTGGGAAAATCCAAGTAATATGTAAAACATTTTTTCTAGTGAATAGAAATTATTTCTTATATTTTAAAATTATTCATTATTGTAATATTCTCAAAGAAAACCGGGTCCTATTACTGTTAACTCTTGATGTCCAAGTGAATTTTTTATTCCATGCTTTTTTCCATTACCAACACAGATTCTCTCTACAGCATGTTTCTGGTAACTGTTCTCTACCTCCAAGCTGGAAGGGAAGCTTATGGAGATATTCAATCTCATATCAGACTGAATTATACAACTATTTTTGATCATCTCACTTTTGTTTTTGTTTTTTCTGAGACAGAGTCTTACTCTGTCACCCTTGAGTAGGGTTCTATGGGTGACATCATAGCTCACAGCAACCTCAAACTGTTGGGCTCAAGCAATTCTCCTACCTCAGCCTCCTTAGTAGGTGAGACTACTACCCATCACAACACCCAGCTAGGTTTGTTTGTTTTTTTTTTTTTAGTAGAAACAGAGTTCTCTCTCTTGCTCAGGCTGATCTGCAACTCCTGAGTTCAAGAGATCCTCTTGCCTTGGCTCCTAGAGTGCTAGGATTACAGGCATGAGCCACCATGCCAGGCCCTCTCACTTTTGAATTATTTGATATTTGGGGGTTATACATATCATGCCCTTTTCTAGCTACTTAAGAATAACCCATCACTTTAAAAGTGGGCCATAGAAAAGTGAAGAAAACATCTCCTGTTTTTGCAATGATTTTGTAATAAACATAGAAGATGAAACACACACACACAATCTACAGTCTCATATCAAAAAGAGATAATGTGTTTTTGGCTGATGTACCTGAAGTATAAAAGACCATGGAACTGAGAAGGCTGGATTCAGATCCTGATTTTTAAACTGTTCTATTGCCTATAAATTGAACTATGCTTCAAGAACTGAGTAGAATCCAGGGAAGGGAAGGAAACTGAAGCAGGAGGAGTCCAGAAAGGCATTTAGAAATACAGGTTCTGCTAAAGCCTGAGTGTTTGTGTCTGCTTAAAATTCTTATGTCGTAATACTAACCGCGTAGGTGATGGTATTATGAGGTGGGGCCTTTGGAAGTTATTAGGCCATGATTCAGTGATTTTATAAAAGGGATCCCAGAGAACTGGCTTGATGCCTTCATAACCTAAGAAACTTATGAACCCATATTTTTTTAATGCAGTGTAAAGACCACACCTATGAACCAGCAAGGTGGCCTTCACCAGACACAGAATCTGCTGGTGCCTTCATGTGGGGGATTTCCCAGCCTCTGGTTCCACAGGAAATAAACTTCTACTGTTTATATGCTATGCGGTCTATGGCATTTTATTTTAGCAGCCCTGAATGGACTAAGACAGGTTCTTAGTTGAAGGCTGGTGAGAAAGGACAATGTTGTTAGAGAGAAGGGAGAATGTCCTATGCAGCAGTGATTAGAGCTTACAAAGCAGACTTCCTTCTCACCAGCTTTCCAAACTTCTATGAACCAAGGAGGTGTGTTGTGGAAGCTGGAGGAGGCCATCTTGATCTTATCCAGACAAGGTACAAGTTTGCTGCCTCCATCAGGTGGCGCTGATGGTGAAGGTCGCAGGCCTAGGATGCTTACCTTTGAGCCTCATCCCTCTTCATAACTCCCCCAGTAACAACTGTCAGTGGCGTCTTCTGGGCCATAAAAAATGATCTTCTTCCTGAGGACTAGATTATTTCACCTAGCAAAATGAAGCGTCCTTTTGCCCTGCAAGCATTTGTCAATGGGACAGGGCCAATTGCTCTCCAGGATGGCTCCAGTCTCTCTACCGCATGTCCTTTGGAGCTCTGAGATTTGACTGGTGAGCATTTATTGGAGTCTACTGCACATATGCCCAGCAGCTTCGTCTCTTAGAGTTATAACCTAAGCACACAATTCTCTCTCAGAGAGTAGCTCTCTGAGACAAATATTTTTCCACCTTTCCTGCCTGCTTCCAATGAACCAATAAACCTAACAGCTGATGTTTACACAGCACTTACCTTCCAGGGAGCTGAGAGCAATTTCCAGTGGCAAACTCTAATCCTCCCCTCAAAAACCTTTGGGTGGTAACAGGTGTTAATATTATTCCCATGACTACATGAGAGGAAGGTTGAGCCAAGGAACTTATAATGGTTTTCTGCATATCACACAGTCATTAAATGGTTTATTCACTCAATTGAGTTTTTTTCAATTATATCCTTATCACTGTACTGTAAAATATTTTCACATATTAACTCATTTTCCCCACAAATTTTCTAGATTATAAGAATACCTGGAATTCTTGTTAAACAAACTACATCCCTGACCACTTTCCTGGACATTCTCATTTAGTGGGTCTGAGATGGGGCCTAAGAATTTGTGTGTTTTATTAGTATTCTGGGTGATTTTTTTTCTCTTCTTTTTGGGAAGCATGACATACTGCATAATAATTATCATTAGGAAAATTTGGGTAACAAAGTTGATCTTATTTATTTTTAACCTACCTGTAGGCTATTACTATGCACTTTTATTATAAAAGAAATATGTGATCAGGATATCAATATAGAAGACCAGATATGAAATTTCGATTCATTCAGCTCTTACTCCCACAGACAAGAGGTGGCAGCTTCTTAATTTCTTATCTGAGTTTCCCCAATCACACTTTTTTTACTTAAATGATTAAAACCAAAGTTATTAATCTGAGGGTTGAGCTATTTCTGACTGGACCTGTGCCATAAATTAGTGCCATAAATTAATGAGAATGCTTCACAAGAGATTGCCCAAAATAGTACATTTCCCTTTCTCAAAAACATGATGTCTTATCTTCTTAACTTTCCCTTGAACTTTACACCATCCTCAACACATTTATTTCATTTTTACTGTTGTTTTCTTCTTTCTCCCTCTGTCCCTGCCCTATCACTTGTTCCCTCCTTTTTCCTTTCTCTTTCTCTCCCTTCTTCCCTCACTTTCTAACTGCTTCTCCTCTTGTAGAAATACTTCTAAGTCTCCTTCCTCTTTCACATTGCCCTATATTTTTCAGCCCTACTAATAGGACTGAACACCTTCCACCTGTCCTTTGAAGCTCTGAGATTTTGAAGTTCCACAGCCCTGAAGTTCTACTTCTGAGGACCCAAGCAGAGTTTTTATTACCCTCAAGTGGAAGTATTAGCTTGCACATAATCATGAAGATTCCCCAAAAAGTCAGGAACTTTCTCTTCAACAGTTTCCATGGCTCTTCTCCCATACAAACTGTCATGTCAGGAAGCAGCTCCAGAGAAACACAGGACCCACAAGCAACATTTCACATCTGAAAGAAAAGTGAGAGAATTCAGCTGATACTTTAATATCTAGTGTTACTTAAATCTAGTAGTGCACTAGTTTCTCTGGATAAAAGAAAGAAGGAAGAAAAGAGAAAATAGGGAGATAGAAACAGAAAACTCCAAGGATTCCACCAAGAGACTCTTGGAATTAATAAATAAATTTATCAATTATTTGATAAATTGTGAACAGTGTATACAAATCAGTAGCATTTCTTTTTTTCTTTCTTTTTTTTTTTTTTTTGTAGAGACAGAGTCTCACTTTATCGCCCTGGGTAGAGTGCCGTGGCGTCACACTGCTCACAGCAACCTCCAGCTCTTGGGCTTAAGCGATTCTCTTGCCTCAGCCTCCCTAGTAGC
>CAUYON010086344.1:0-16132 GCA_963573935.1 Arctocebus calabarensis | reverse complement strand
GGCGCCTGTAGTCCCAGCTACTTGGGAGGCAGAGGCAAGAGACTCGCTTGAGCCCAGGAATTGGAGGTTGCTGTGAGCTGTGATGCCACGGCACTCTATCCAGGGTGACAGCTTGAGGCTCTGTCTCAAAAAAAAAAAAAGAAAGTTATCTACAATTCCAACTTCAGTGGGCAGAAATACAGTTTTATTGGAAGGTAGCCAGGTTCACCCGTTACATGGTGCCTATGGCTACTTTCAGGCTCCAGCAGCAGAGCTGAGTAGTCGGGACAGAGAGCATAAGAGGGGCTCTTATCACTTGGCTCTGCTGCTCGGTATGCTACAAATTGCAGTTCTGCAGTTACAACTCGACAGTGTTGAGTGCCAAGTGTATCGCCATATGGTGACAATTTATTTTATTTTAATCCATTACTAGTGAACACCCATCATGTGAAAAGAAGACAGGAGGAGAAGAGTTGGTAATTTTACTGGAGACCTGCCTTATGCTAGAGCTTAGAGGTGATTAGGGCTATCCTGATCTCTCGGGGATGAGACACAGTGTGCTGAAGGCAAAGAGGGGTCCAAGTGAGTAGGAAGAGGCCTCGGGGAATAAGAAAGGATTTTTTTTTTTTTTGAGACAGCGTCTCACTATGTCGCCCTGGGTAGAGTGCTATGGCGTCATAGCTCACAGCAATCTCAAACTTCTGGGCTCTAGCAATTCTCTTGCCTCAGCCTCCCAAGTAGCTAGGACTATAGGCACCTGCCACAACATTGGCTGTTGACACCAATAGTCCAACCTGGGCATTTTTTGACTGTAGTTGTCATTGTTGTTTGGCAGGCTCAGGCTGGATTCGAACTCGCCATCTCTGGTGTATGTGGCTGGCACCCTAGCTGCTGAGCTACAGGTGCCAAGCCAGAATGATAAAGGATTAACTGAGCTGCTCCCAGAGCTCTAGACACAGGCACTCCCAGGCCTGCTCAGTTCCTTGGGGAAGATCCCTGGGGCACCACATGGTCCTCTCAGTCCATGACATTCATCTTCCTTCAGTCATTCCAGCACCTAAGTATGCACTAAATAGACTCTTGTCATCATCAGTGAGGGCTGCAGAGCATGTGACATTCAAGACATAGCACTTGCAGTGCTGATCTGAAGTCATGGTGGCGCTCTAAAGCAGTCAGTCACCTACAAGCTGGGGTCACAATGCCACTCTCCACTTCGTCTTCGTTGCAGCAGGAATGAAGACCCTGCAGGAAAACAGCTGCCTATAAGGAAGAGTTTCATACTCTTTCAAATAACCACCGTTCTAGAACTTACATCCCCCTATTTGTTTGAGACATCACATTTCTCCTTGCCCCTCTTTCTTCATTTCTACTCTTTTCCCTTTTCTTTTCTTTCCTGCCTCCCCCAGCAGCCTACAAGGCCAAACCTACAACCTCCCTCTGGGTCATTATTTAGGTAGGGTACCATCCCCCACAGATAGCCTGTGTCCCTTCTATCTGTGACACACCTGATCAGGATCCACCCCCTGTCCCATTCTCACTCACACTCAATTATGGAAAGAATGAAGTGCCAGAGGGTAGGCATCAGTGTCTTTGTACCTCATCACCCTGTGACATTGACTGATTTGCTATACCCTTAGCCTTCAATCTGGGTTTGAGATGGGGTGATGACGGTTTCCTCATAGGCCACAAAGCAGAACTGTATTCTAAGGTGATGTGGCCCAGCTGGCTCTCTCTCGGGCCAGTAGAATCTGTGTTGCACAGTATTTAGTGATTTCCATGTCATGTGTCTCCTGCTCCATATCCTTTGCCATAACTGTTTCCTTTATCCTAAGATGATGCCGCATGGGACTCCTGTTGGTAGGTTGGATGCCCTATGTAAACCCACAGAGACTGGGGGCTGCTGAGGCTCTGTGAGCAGGAAGGCATTTTATACCCAAAGTAAGCATCAATACTATGCAGGATGAAACACTGTTTTTTCCAGGGTAAAGGCCATTTGATACAATTGACCAGACACCAAGAGGCTGGTTGCTCTCACTGAGGAACAACTACCTGGGGATTATTTTTAGTGTCTGTTGCTAGAATGTGGAGCTCAGTAGTTCAAGGCTAGTTTTGAACCTGTGAACTCAGGCAATCCATCCACCTCAGCCTCCCAGAGTGCTAGGATTATAGGTAGGAGCCACTGCGCCTGCCCTGACCCCCAACATTCTAACCCAGCTAAAATCTGAGGACAAGGTTGCTCAAAGATGTCAGGTCCAGCTGGGTTGACATCTGTAAGAAAGCTGTCATAAGCATGCTCAGGCATGTCCCCTATAGCTGCCATCTTGGCTCTTATAGTCATGAGCCTGTTGCTAAGCACTGGAGTGGCTGAGGGCAAAGGCTGAGGACATTGACTAGAAGTATCATCCTGTTTTCTTTTTTGTATATATTTTTAATTTTTATTTTATTTTATTTTTTTGAGACAGAGTCTCACTATGTCACCCTGGGTAGAGTGTCGTGGTATCACAGCTCACAGCAACCTCAAACTCTTGGGGTTAAGCAATTCTCTTGCCTCAGCCTCCCAAGTAGCTGGGACTATAAGCGCCCGCCAATGTGCTTGGCTATTTTTTGTTGCAGTTGTTGTTTTAGCTAACCTGGGTTGGGTTCGAACGTGCCACCCTCAATGTAACTACTGTGCTACAGGCACCAAGCCATCCCTAACATTCTTTTTTTTTTTTTTTTTGAGACAGTCTCACTTTGTTATCCTCAGTAGAGTGCTATGGCATCATAGCTCACAACAACCTCAAACTCATGGGCTTAAGCGATTCTCTTGCCTCAGCCTCCCAAATAGCCAGGACTATAAGCATCTGCCACAGTCCCTGGCTATTTTTAGAGACTGGGTCTCAATCTTGCTCAGGCTAGTTTTGAACCTGTGAACTCAGGCAATCCATCTACCTCGGCCTCCCAGAGTGCTAGGATTATAGGTGTGAGCCACTGCACCTGGCCTGACCCCCAACATTCTAACCCAGCTAAAATCTGAGGACAAGGTTGCTCAAAGATGTCAGGTCCAAAGAGGCCTATGCCCTTGAACTCCATTTTCCCGGAGCTGTCAATGGTAGAAGAGACACCTGTTGTCATTGGGCAAAGCTGCCCAGGATATTTGCCTACAGGGAGCTTGGACAGTTGAGTCCTGGATTCAAGCCTGAAGGTGAAGGGTGAACGTAGTGGAACTTGGGAAGCCAGTGCTGGAGGTCACGGAAATAGGGGAGATGCTCCAGGAGAGGAGATGGGTTGGAGAAATCCACAGAAATCCCTGGGGTGTCCACATGGTGTCATCTCCTGAGCATAGGCAAGTGGTGGGTACAATTCAGACCGCTAAAGGTGTGGGGTCCAGCTTCTCTGGGCTCCTCCCTGACTTTGGTTCACTCTGCAAGTCTGCTGGCTGTGGGCTGGCCTGTAGTCTCAGCTGAACTATGAGGGATGTGTGTTCTGCCAGCCTCAGTGACAGGTCAGAATCCATCCTGGGAATGCTAACAGCAATTGCTTGGCTTACAGAGAAAGAGGCAGGAGCCTCCCTGGACTGGGAAGGCCAAGTCATTTCCTGCGATATATCTCCAAGGACCAGACCATGAGAACCCAATGAGACTCAAGTTCTCTGTGTTCAGTCCCCAACCCTCACATGCACCCTGCTTCTTCCGCTCCCGGGCCCCCATTAAATGCGAAGTATCTGCCCCAGGCTCTGGCAGATGAACCATGGCAGTAGGCACTCAGTAAATACTTCATGGGTGAAGGAATGATTTTTGCCTCCTCACTGGGTTCTAAGAGCCAGCATCGATTTGGTTTCCCCAGGGCTGAGTGTTAGCCTCTTGTTCTTCTGCCTCTGACACCAAAAGCAGCCCCTTCCGCACCCATTGACCCCAGGCCTCCGCCATAGTCTTGGAGTTTTCCAGAAATGCCTTGGGCTTTGGAGTTAGGAACGGCTGGGTTAGGGCAGGGATTCTCAAAGCCTGGTTCACAACACAATCACCTGAAAGGCCTGTTAGTACTCAGGCAACTGAGCCCCACCCACAGGAAGTCTACTATTCACTATGTCTGGGCAGGGACACATTTATACTCTTGCAAGTTCCTAAGTTATGCTGATGCTGCTGGTATAGGCGCCACATTTTGAGGGATCAACATGTTTAGACCCTCCTGGAACAGAGGCTTTTGTACCCATGCCCTGGTCTACGCCTGACCTCCTCAGTGCTCTCTGATAGCGCATCCACTGCTAGTGTCTACCTCTGATGTGCCTGGGGGCTTTTCAAGTTCACTCTAGATATTGGTCAGAAGTGCCAGGAATTAACACCCCCAGTAGCCCTTTAGGAAGAACTGAGGGGGGTTGTTGTATATCTAGTCTGACCTCATCTTGCCTCAGCTAGAACCCCTTTGAGACATCTATTCTGCACTATACCCTAGAGTTCCCCACCTGCACCCCAGTGGGGAATAGGCACCCAGTGGAACCCCGCTTGATAACCCACTTTATGCTGGCTGTCCTCTCTCCCTGTGTCACCTCTACATCCTCCTCCCATTGCTCTGTGTACCCTCTAATAAATGTCCTGTGATGCAACGTTTGTCTTAGGGTCTTCTGCAGTGGGGACCCAAACCTAAGACAATGTCTCTGCCTCTTATTTCTCTATGACTATAGTCACATTCATGCCACTGTTCTGGGCCTCAGTTTGTTCTTCTATAAAGTGGGGAGAAGTCCACCAACATTCTTGTTGACTTGTGGGAATAATGCTATGAAGGAGGCTGGGTAGGGTGGCTCATGACTGTAATCCTAGCACTTGGGAGGCCGAGGCAGGTGAATTGCTTGAGCTCAGGCATTCAAGACCAGCCTGAGCAAAATCAAGACCCTGTGTGTCTCTGTTAAAAATTAAAAAATTAGGGTGGCACCTGTGGCTCATCGAGTAGGGCTCTGGCCCCATATACCGAAGGTGGTGGGTTTAAACCCGGCCTTGGCCGAACTGCAAAACATAAAAATAGCCAGGCGTTATGGTGGGTGCCTGTAGTCCCAGCTGCTCAGGAGGCTGAGGCAAGAGAATCGCCTACGCCCAGGAGTTGGAGGTTGCTGTGAGCTGTGTGATGCCATGGCACTCTACTGAGGGTGATAAAGTGAGACTCTGTCTCTACAAAAAAAAAAAAAATTTTAAAAATTAGACGGGCCTTGTGGCAGCTGCCTGTAGTCCCAGCTACTTGGGAAGCTGAGGCAAAAGAATTGCTTTAGCCCAAGAGTTTGAGGTTGCTGTGAGCCATGGCACTCTACCCAGCATGAAAGAGACTTTGTCTCAAAAAAATAAAAATAAAAACAACAAACAAACAAAAATGCTCTGAATGGGGGCATTGAGGGCTGGGGATTTGCTGAGGCTCCAGGAGCATGAAGGAGAGAATTCATTTCAGAGATGAGCATTTTAGAGCTGGCCTTTTGGAGGCAGAAATTACTCATCAGACAGAGCTTCTTCCTAGAACATCTTTTGTTTGCTTGTTTCTTTTTTCGTTAGTCTGTTGTTTATTTTTTAAGTTTTTTTATTGTCGTGTGTTCCTTTTTTGAAAAGGAACATTTATTATCTCACACAGTTTCTGAGGGTCGGAAATGTGGGAGTGGTTTAGATGGGTGGTTCTGTCTCAGGTCTCTAACGAAACTGTAGTCAGGATGTTAGGGGAGGAGGGAGGGAGAGAGGAGGGCTGACATTCTCTCGCCCAACAGGCGCAAAGTGGCACACCTCCTGGGTGAAGTGCTCAACAACTTGGACTTACCTAACAAACGCAAACAATGTAACCTAATCATTTATACTCTCATATTAATCTGAAAGTAAAAAAAAATTTACAGGCCCAGCAAGGTAGCTCACGCCTGTACTCCTAGCACTCTGGGAGGCCGAGATGGGTGGATCGCCTGAGCTCATGAGTTCGAGACCAGCCTAAGCGAGAGTGAGACACCCCCCCATCTCTAAAAATACCTGGGCACTGTGGCAGGTGCCTGTAATCCCAGCTTCGTGAGAGGTTGGGGCAAAAGAATCACTTGAGCCCAAGAGTTTGAGGTTGCTGGGAGCTATGACGCCACATCACTCTACAGAGAGTGACAAAGTGAGATTCTGTCTCAAACAAAAAAGAATTTTTTTTTTTTTTTTTGGCTGGGGCTGGGTTTGAACCCCCAACCTATATGGGGCCGGTGCCCTACTCCTTTGAGCCATAAGCGCCACCCAAAAAAATTTTTTTTAGAAAAAAAAGTTGTCAGCTGAGGTTGCAATCATCTGAAGGCATGGCTGGGACTAGAGGATCAAGTTCCAACTGTACTCACATGGTTGTTGGCAGGAGACCTCAGGGCCTTACCTCATGGCCTCTCTATAGGGTTGAGCATCCTGCAAAACAGCAGCTGGCTTTCCCCAGAACAAGTAATCCGAAAGAGAAAACAAGGAGGAGGCCACGTGCTCTTTAGTTTCAGAAGTCACACACCATCACTTTAGCCATATTCTGTCCATTAGAAGAGAGTCACTAAATCTAACCCACACTCAAGCAGAGAAGACTTAAATTCCACTTCCTCACAGGCAGAGGAGTACCCCAAAATGTGTGGACATATTTTAAAACGATCACTGTTCCTATGGCCCTTTCAGGCCTGGGATGGTAATGACTTATAACTGTTGCTAGTCTTGAATAACACAATATATGTGAATTCAGGAATATCTTCCTAAATCACAAATCTGATCGTGCTATTCCCCTGCTCCAAACTCTTCCATGACTCCCCAGTGCTTCAGGGTGAAAATCCAAAGTGAACCTTGGTAAGCTGACCTTCTATGACATTGCTCCTGCTCATCTTTACTTCCCATGTCCTATTTGCCTCTGTGCTATATCCAGCTTCTCAAACCATCCATTGAAATTATGATGGTTTTTTCCCTCTTTTTTGCCCTAGAACTTGGATTTCCAGGTAAAATATAGGACTCTCATTTAATCTTGAATTTCAGATAAATAACAAATAATTTTTCAGTATAAGTGTGTCCCCAATATTGCATGGGAGACGCGTACATACTATTTGGTGTTTATCTGAAATTCAAATTTAACTGAGTGTCCTATTTTTATTTGCTAAGTCTGGCAACCTTATCCAGAATGAGCACGTGGTGTTTCACCTGACCTTTGCATGGTTTTTCACATGGCTGACTCCTTTAATGGAGTAAGCTCTCAGCTTAGAAATGACCTTCCCCAGGAAGAACGTTCTCCTTGCCCCTTGCCCGGGGTTGAGGCTATAGTTCTGTCATTGCTGACCTTGGTCCCAGATGCAGGGCCTAAGGAGCTGGCCCGCTTTTTGTCTTCCAAGTCTGGCACCCCAGTCTGGGGCAGAAACATCAGTTACCTGTCACTGCAAATAAACCACTCTAAAAGTCAGTGGCTTCAAACCACAGCAATCATTTAGTTTGCTCACAAACTTGCAAAATAGGCAGAGCTCAGTAAGGACGGCTTGTCTATGCTTCATGCAGTGTCAGCTGCGGCTGGAGAAACCACTTCCACGATGACTCACTCAGGTGGCTTTTGAGTTGGTACTGCATGTTGCTTCCTCTCCAAATCTGCCTTTCCATTGGGTAGCATGGGCTTCCTCGCAGTGTGGTGGCTAGGTTCCAAGGACAAGCATCCTACAAGAGACAGGAAGTGGCAGATGCCAGTTTTTAAAGGTCTAAATCTAGAAACTGGAACGGTGTCACTTCTACCATGTCCTATCAATTAGGCACTTACAGGGTCCATATTCAAAGAGAGGGGCTGGAGAACCCCATCTCTTTTTTTTGAGACAGAGCCTCAAGCTGTCACCCTGGATAGAGTGCCATGGCCTCACAGCTCACAGCAACCTCCAATTCCTGGGCTCAAGCGAGTCTCTTGCCTCTGCCTCCCAAGTAGCTGGGACTATAGGCGCCCGCCACAACGCCTGGCCATTTTTTTTGGTTACAGCCATCATTGTTGTTTGGTGGGCCCAGGCTGGATTCGAACCCACCAGCTCAGGTGTATGTGGCTGGCGTCTTAGCCCGCTGAGCCACAGGCGCCGAGCCGAGAACCCCATCTCTTGATGGCACAAACACAAAAGAATTTTGTGGCCATGTTTTAAAGCCACAAGAGGGGAGAATACTTACAATCAAGGATCTGATGTGGTCCCTCATCCGCACTCGGTCTGAGTGGATGACTGTCTATAGCAGCGGTTCTCAACCTGTGGGTTGTGACCCACTGGAACTGTGTTAAAGGGCCGCGGCATTAGGAAGAACCACTGGTCTGTAGAATGCCGTTCTCACCGCAGGCTAGCAGGTAGTATGGGACCAACATGTTCAGGTCAGCCTTGGGGTGGGATAAGTGGGGAGAGAGAGACACAGAAAAAGAGTTCTACCTTAAAGGATGAAGGACCCACACACTCAACCAATGTAGGTACTTAGGATAATTGAATCTGAAAGGAGGCCACCCATTTGGCAGTTGTCATGGATCCCTTGAATGTGACAAACACAAATATTTTGAAATGAAAACATTTTCCTTTGGTTTTGAAAATTTTTAAATCTATGGTAAGTTGACAGAATAGTAAATGAACAACTCACATATCCGATACCTGGTTTCACCAATGGTTAACATTTTACTGCATTTGCTCTTTGAAAGGAAACAAGACATTCCATTCCCAAATCTTTCAGCCTGCACCCCTCAGAATCAGTTTACTCTCTGCAGTGGTTCTCACCTGGGGGTTATTTTGCCCTCCTGGGAGATATTAGAGAATATCTGAAAACATTTTTAAATTACATTATTGAGGAAAAATTACATAACATAAAAATTGATTATTTTAACTAGTTTAAAGTGGGTAGCCCAATGATTTTTGTATAGTCACAATGTTATGGAATCACCACTACCTCATTCAAAAACGTTTTCTGTCATTTTTTTAATTGGTGCAATAGAAGGGGTATGGCGCTACTGACACCTAGTGTTGGAATCCAGAAATGTTGCTACACATCGCCCAAGAAAATTATCCGGCCCACAATGTCAACGGCAGAGTTTGAGAAACCTTGCTCTACATAATTATAGCACCTTTATACATCCTGCCCCACGCTCACCTTGTTTTTTGTTTGTCTGTTTTTGTTGTTGTTTTGAGACAGTCTCACTATGGTGCCCTTGGTAGAGTGCTGTGGCATCACAGCTCACAGCAACCTCAAACTCTTGGGCTCAACTGATTCTCTTGCCTTAGCCTCCCAAGTAGCTAGGTCTACAGGCGCCCACCACAACGCCAAGCTATTTTATTTATTTATTTATTTTTGTAGAGACAGAGTCTCACTTTATCACCCTCTGTAGAGTGCTGTAGCATCAAAGCTCACAGCAACCTTCAACTCCTGGGCTTAGGGGATTCTCTTGCCTCAGCCTCCCGAGTAGCTGGGACTATAGGTGTCTGCCACAATGCCCAGCTATTTTTCTGTTTTGCAGTTCTGCTGAGGCTGGGTTTGAACCTGCCACCTTCGGTATATGGGGCTGGCGCCCTACTCACTGAGCCACAGGTGCCGCCCAACGCCAAGCTATTTTTTGTTGTTGTTGCAGTTGTCATTATTGTTTAAGCTGGCCCAGGCCAGGTTTGAACTGCCGGCACCCTACCCACTGAGCTATGGAATGAGGAAGGAGAAGGCTCCAGAGATTACTAGCACAGTCAGTTTGGGTCCATAAAAGAAAAAAAACCCTTAGAAAGAAGCATTTGATACAAAAAAATTAGGTAAGAAACATAAGCCAGATGCAGTGGCTCACACCTGTAATCCTAGCACTTGGAGGCAGAGGTGGGTAGACTGCTTGAGCTCAGGAGTTCAAGACCATCCTAAGCAAGAGGAAGACCCTGTCTCTACCAAGAATAGAAAAACTAGCGGGGCATTGTAGTGGCACCTGTAGTCCCAGCTACTTGGGAGGCTGAGGCAGAGGATCTCTTGAACCCAAGAGTTTGAGGCTGCTGTGAGCTGTGAAGACCATTGCACTCTACCCAGAGTGATACAGTGCTCAAAAAAAAAGGAATATAAAGAAACCAAGGTTAGCATTTGGGAATGCTAGCCCAAATGCTGCAAGCAAGAGAAAAACCAACAGAGACTTGAACATTTGTCTCATGTAATAAGAGATCAGGAAGTTGGCAGGCCAGGGTGGGTGCAACTGATTTCCAATGCCATCAAGGAATAATCTACATTTCTTGTTCAGTATCTTTACCAAGTTAGTCCATTTTTATGCTTGTAGCCTCATGTGCTTGGCAGCAATAGCTCCAAGTGTTATATTCACATTCCAGGCAGGAAATAGAAAGAGAAAGAAGCATGAAGGGGAAACAAGGTTTTCTGAGAAGGCCTCACCATAACTCTTTGGGTCACAAATGTATACCAGGGACATCACAAACTTTTAGAGAATCTGAGGTAGTCAGTGTGTTTAGGCACTTCCCCAAACAAATGTAGCCCAGTGTTGTGGCGGTGCCTTTTCGGAGGAAGGGGAAAGGGGCATTGGGAAGGTAACCAACTGTGTCTGCCAAACTAATTGCTTATAAAATCAAGAGGTATTAGAACAAACTTCATCTGAAACTAGCCCTTCTTCTGTATTTCTCAGTTACATGAGCCAATACATTATTTTTATAGTTTAAGATAGATTGAATCAAGCTTTTGGTTCATTGTGGCTGACGTCATTTCACTTGTACTGTTTGTTTTCCCAAAAGACTAACCACAGTCTTTGAACCCTCTAGAAGGGATTCTCCTTAAATCCACAGGTGGGAAACAGAACAGACTCAGAATTCCCCTAATGGACAAATTAAAGAGCATCCACCTTTGGGAATGGGGTGCTTTAATGTATGCTATCTAATAAAAGGTAAGAGGCTATTTATTTATTTATTTATTTAGACAGAGCCTCAAGCTGTCACCTGGGTAGACTGCTGTGGCATCACAGCTCATAGCAACCTCCAACTCCTGGGCTCAAGCGATTCTCCTGCCTCCGCCTCCCAAGTAGCTGAGACTACAGGTGCCCACCACAACGCTCGGCTATTTTTTGGTTTCAGCTGTCATTTTATTTTGGCAGGCCTGGGCTGGATTCGAACCCACCAGCTCAGGTGTATGTGGCTGGCTGGTGTAGCTTCTTGAGCCACAGGCATGGAGCCAAGAGGCTTTTTATTATTATACCCTCAGTTCTTTATTTAGTTAGTTAGTTTTTGAAACAGGGTCTTGCTCTGTTGCCCAGGGTAGAGTGCATCCTCATAGCTCACTGTAATCTCCAAGTCCTAAGCTTAAGTGATCCTCCTGCCTCAGCCTCAGGAGTAACTGGGACTACAGGTGCCACTGGACCTGGCTAATTTTTCTTTTTTTTTAGTAGAGGTGGGGTCTTGCTCTTGCTCTTGCTCAGTCTGGCTTTGAATTCCTGAGCCCAAGCGATCTGACTCTCTTGGACAGATGTGAGCTACTATGCCCGACCAGACAACTGTTTTATAAATTGCTAATAGGGGAAAAGAAAAATGCTCTTTACTGAAGTATAACATATTGCAAAATGCACAAGTCTTAAATCTCTAGCTTAACAAAATTTGGGGCCAGGCTCCGTGGCTTGTACCAGTAATCCTAGCACTCTGGAATGTGAGGTGCTAGGAGTTGCTTAGGCTCACGAGTTTGAGACCAGCCTGAGCAACATCAAGACCCTGACTCTAAAAATAGCCAGGCATTGTGGTGGGCATGTGTAGTCCCAGCTACTTCAGAGGTTGAGGCAAGAGGACTGCTTGAGCCCAAGAGTTTGAGGTTGCTATGAACTATGACATCATGGCACTCTACTGAGGGTGACAAAGTGAGACTCTGTCTCAAAAAAAAAAATTTTTTTTTACATATGCATATACTTGTGTAACCACCACCCAGATCATGATATAGAACATTTCCAGAATCCCTCAAGTTTTCCTCACTTCCCCCCTCAGTCAATAATGGCTCTCAGAGTTAACCACTATTTCAGTTTTATAACCATTAATTATGGTTTTATTTGGTTTTGAATATCCTATAACTGGAACACACTATATTTACTCTCTTCTGCAGAGGGCTTTTTCTTTTTTTTTTTTGAGACAGAGCCTCAAGCTATCACCCTAGATAGAATGCTGTGGCATCACAGCTCACAACAACTTCCAATTCCTGGGCTCAAGCGAGTCTCCTGCCTCTGCCTCCCAAGCAGGAGGCACCGCCACAACACCGGGCTACTTTTTGGTTGCAGCTGTCATTGTTGTTTGGTGGGCCTGGGCTGGATTCGAATCCGCCAGCTCAGGTGTGCGTGCTGGCGCCTTAGCCGCTTGAGCCACAGGCGCCGAGCGTGCAGAGGGCTTCTTTCTTTCAACCTTGTTTATGAGATTTATGTTGCTGTAGGTAGCAGTTTAGTCTATCGTTATTGTTATGTAGTGTCCTAGTATGAAGATATCATTATCCTTTTTCCTGGAGGTGAGTATTTGGATTGTTTCCAGTTTGTAGCTATTATGAATAACATTGCTTCCTCACTGGGATTCAATCCCCTCCCCGTTTCCATACCTCCACCTCCCTGCTGCTCTCTTTTTGGCTGGAGATATAGAGGATGGGAAAGGCTAAAAGCAGAAGGGAGAGGATCCAAATGTCACCTCCCCCAGAGAATTTTCCTGGGAACCACCACAGCTGACCCTGGGTAGCAGGCAGGCAGGCAGTCACTCACAATTCTTCCAGCTCCATCACTTCTTTCTTTCTCTTTTTAAGAGACAGAGTCTCACTTTACTACCCTTGGTAGAGTGCTGTGGCACCACAGCTCACAGCAACCTCCAACTCCTGGGCTTAGGCGATTCTCTTGCCTTGGCCTCCTGAGTAGCTGGGACTTCAGGCACCTGCCACAATGCCCAGCTATTTTTTGTTGCAGTTTGGCTGGGGCTGGGTTTGAACCCGCCACCCTTGGTATATGGGGCCAGCACCCTACCCACTGACACATAGGCGCTGCCCTCTCCATCACTTCCTTCTTCACTTGATCAGCCACTCATCTACCCACTCGCTCATTCATTCATTAAAACACTCTCCCTGCATCCTCTGAGTAATGCTAGTCCCTGGAGCCATCCATAACAAGTCACAGAAATCAGCCTCTGTGCTCACCTGCCCACTTGCCTTACGTGAGGTGCATGTAGGTGCTTCCCATGAAAAACCACCTGCAGGGAAGCTGGGTTCCAGAGTCTGCTGTGGGCCCAGTTACTTCATGCAGGCCTAGCACCCTGCTTAGGCTCATCCCTATCACCACCATCCTTGCTACAAGAGGGGTCAGACATCTCTCAGTATCTGAGTCCTGCTGCCGCAAGACCCCAGAACACAACCATTTGCTTTTCTCTGTGCTTGTACACTGATGGGCAGGGACGTTCCAGCATGGCCTCTACTTGCATTATAACAAACTCATTTATAACACAGACCAGCTCAGTGGTGGCAATACCATTCCCCTCTTCCTTTTCTTTTTTGGGGGTGATAGAGTCTCACTTTGTCACCCCTGGCAGAGTGCCATGGCATCATAGCTCCCCACAACCTCAGGCTCTTGGGTTCAAGTGATTCTCTTGCCTCAGCAGACCACAGACACCCGCCACAATGCCAAGCTAGTTTTTGAGATGGGGGTCTTGCTCTAGCTCAGGCTGTCTCCAGCTCAGACAATCCGCCCACCTCAGCCTCCCAGAGTGCTGGCATTACAGGCATGAGCCACTGCGCCCAGCCCATTCCCCTCTTCTTCTTCTTCTTCTTCTTCTTCTTTTTTTGCCAGGGCTGGGCTTGAAACTACCACCTCTGGCATATGGGTCTGGGGCCCTACTCCTTTGAGCCACGGGCACAGCCCCAATTCCCCTCTTCTTGAACACAAATTACAACACTGTCATGGACATCTTAACTTGCTTCTTCTTCTTTTTTTTTTTTTTTGCATTTGAATGTTTGCCATAGAAAAATTCTTAGGAGGGCAGTGCCTGTGGCTCAGTGAGTAGGGCGCTGGCCCCATATACAGAGGGTGGCGGGTTTGAACCTGGCCCTGGCCCAACTGCAATGAAAAATAGCCAGGTGTTGTGGCAGGTGCCTGTAGTCCCAGCTACTTGGGAGGCTGAGGCAAGAGAATTGCCTAAGCCCAAGAGCTGGAAGTTGCTGTGAGCTGTGATGCCACAGCACTCTACCAAGGGCAATAAAGTGAGACTCTGTCTCTACAAAAAAAAAAAAAAAAGAAAGGAAAAAAAGAAAAATTCTTAGGAGAAGCTGGGCACCATAACTTATGCCTGTAATCCTAGCACTTAGGGAGGCTGAGGCAGGTGGATTGCTTGAGCTCAGGAGTTCAAGACCAGCTTGAACAAGAGTTAGATTCTGTCTTTACTAAAAATAGAAAAACTAGTCACCTATACTGGTGGGCACTTGTAGTCCCAGCTACTTGGGAGGCTGAGGCAAGAAGATTGTTCAAACCCAAGAATTTGAGGTTGCTGTGAGCTATGACACCACAGGATTCTAATCCGGGCAACAGAGTCAGACTCTGTCTTAATAAAACAAAAAAGAAAAAGAAAAAGAAAAATACTTGGCTTGGCGCCTGTGGCTCAACAGGCTAAGGCGCCAGCCACGTACACCTAAGCTGGCGGGTTCAAATCCAGCCCGGGCCTGCCAAACTACAATGCCGGCTGCAACCAAAAAATGGCCAGGCATTGTGGTGGGCACCTATAGTCCCAGCTACTTGGGAGGTGGAGGCAAGAGACTCGCTTGAACCCAGGAATTGGAGGTTGCTGTGAGCTGTGATGCGACTGCACTCTATCCAGGGTGACAGCTTGAGGCTCTATCTCAAAAAAAAAAAAAAAAAGAAAAGAAAAATTCTTAGGAGAGAGGATCCTGGATCAAAGCATATAAACATTACCAAACTAACAACTCTTATATATTCAGCACCTACGACGTGCCAGGCTGGAATCAATTTCCTGAGGGTTGGGGTGGAGAGTAACACACATGGATTTTGGGCAGAGGTGTGACAGGATCCACTGTGGCAGAAGCTTCTGGCTGCTGAATGGGGAACAGATGAGGAGGGGACAGAATGGAGGGACAGGACATGACTCACTTCTATTCCCCCAGAAGTAAGTGGGCAGAGTGAGTATGTGGTAAACATGCGCTGACTGCGGAAACTAGCAAGATGAGCAAATGATGTGTGTGTCCAAGAATGAACACATACTTAATGAGCAGATAAGGAGGTAACCACGCTGACATAGCAGCTTGGAGTGTGAGGGGAGTGTGGCTGGGAGAAGGGAGTTGGAAGCTCATGAGGGAGGTCCAAGACCTGAGTTCTCTATATTTCCCCAATGTCATGGGCTGAATCATGTCCCCTTGAAATTCATTTGTTGAAACCCTAACCCTCAGTGCTTCAGTACATGACAGTATTTAGAGATAGGGCCTTCAAAGAGGTGACAGAGTTAAAATGAAGCTGTTAGAGTGGGCCCTCATCCAGTCTTACTGGTATCCTTATAAAAAGAAATTGAACACACAAAGAAACACCAGGATTCACACTCACAGAGGACAAGCCACGGGAAGACACAATGAAAAGGCCACTATTTGCAAACCAAAGAGGGGGCTTTAGAAGAAACCAAACCTGCTGATGCTGTGATCTTGAACTTCTAGTCTCCAAAATTGTCAGAAAATAAATTTCTGGTGGTACTTTTTTATGGCCACCCTCACAAATTAATACATCCAACAAGTGGTTACCACTTTATTTCTTTGTGAAGGTTGGTCATTGAAAGTCAGGTAGATGTTCACAACAAGGCCACTCGGGGCGTGAGAATGCATGTTCAATAGAGTTGCTGGTCAGGAAAAAGTGTTCTTTGGCTTCACACAGAAGGGCTCCATGAAGGTTTGGAGAAGTGTTTTTTGTTTTTTTTTTTTTCTTTTGAGACAGAGCCTCAAGCTGTCACCCTGGATAGAGTGCCATGGCATCACAGCTCACAGCAACCTCCAATTCCTGGGCTCAAGCGATTCTCTTGTCTCTGCCTCCCAAGTAGCTGGAACTACAGGCGCCTGACACAACGCTGGCTATTTTTTAGTTGCAGCCGTCATTGTCGTTTGGTGGGCTGGGGTTGTATTCGAACCCACCAGCTCAGGTGTACATGGCTGGCGCCTTAGCCCGTTGATCCACAGGTGACGAGCCAGAAGTGTTTTTGTTTGTTTGTTTG
>CAUYON010086341.1:0-16845 GCA_963573935.1 Arctocebus calabarensis | reverse complement strand
ACCCAGTCCTCTGGGGACCCAGGCTTATGCTCTGACCTTCCCCAAAGGATGGTCACACACCAGCACTTTATACATTTCTGGCTCACAGGACAGTGCCTGGGGCAAGGGACTTGGCATGACCCAGAGTCCCAGGCCCCTGGGATATCTGCTTTGGGCAGGGGCCTTGGCTCTGACTGCACTTGGTAAGGGGCATGAATAAAGACCACAGGTTCCAGCACGCGTGTGGCAGCTTCCTGTGTCTCTCCTCGTCTTGGCTGCAAGCCAGGAGTCCCATCTCCCTTCATTTCCAAGTTGCTGGCCAAGCCCCTATCTATAAAGGCAGGGCTTGGGGCCAGCAGGGTGGAGTCTTAAGAGCAGAGGATGAGGTCATGCCTGGCTCTGGGCCTAGGAGGCGGGTGAGGGTAGTGGTCTGTAGCTGGGACTAAACTTAGAAACCTGTGGGTGGCTTCCCTGCACCTCCCACTGGGTTTCCTCCCTGGATGTGGGGGCTGGGTTTCTCTCTGGCTGGGAGTAGGCAGGACCCTGAGCAGGAAGTGACTGTCCCACCCTCCCAAGCAGCGTCAGCCTGGGGGCTCAGGAACCTGGGGCCAGTCTGAGAAGACATCACGGCTTTTGCATAGAAAAGCAATTTGTTTTCAGAGTTTTTCTTCCTCCCCCTTCCCCCACAGTTAGCAGCTTGATGTGTCATTCTTCTCAGTAGGGGAGGGGGTGGAAAGCCTACTATTGTAGGCTCCCACCCCCAGCATTCCTGTCCCTTGGAGGGGCAGCTTGGCTGGGTTTGGGTTCAGACAGGGCTGTGGTTCAGGGTCAGGAGAGCAGTTAAGGCTTGGCTGGTGTAAGAAGGCGGGTTGCTGTGTCTTCAGAGCTCATTCCTCCATTCTGGCTCCACTTGCAAGGACAGGCCCCCTTCACTTTCCCGCTCCTGGGGAAGGCATTGGCGACTGTGGGGCCCTAGAAAGGAAAGAGGTGTGCTGCTGCTTCCTTTCCTTCTCCAGCACCGGCCCCACCCCCACCCCAGCCCAGCCCAGCCATACCTGAGGTAGGGGGGCTGAGCTTGCTCAGACCTTGGAGCAAATTCTGTCCCTGCTGCAGGTCCAGTTTGGCAGGGAAGGGGCACCCGGTATACCCCCCATTTTCTCTACAGAAATCCAAGAATCTGTGGGGTACAGAGGAGTATCAGCCTGAGTCTTGTGAACTTCCAGGGTGTACTTGCTTAGCCTCCAAGTTGTCTGTTAACTTAGAGTCAACACAATGAGGTGTTGTGAAGATAACCAGGTCTGAGGATTAATTAAACCCTAAGTAGATACTTAATAAATATACATCTGCTCTAGGCTGGGGGCTGTGGTTACCAAGAAGGGTCATGGTGGGAATGCTCACACTTTCCAGTCCGGGTCATGGCCCAGGAGAAGGGGGTTGCCCACTACAATGAGCAAGGCTTTGGCCCGGGTCACGGCTACGTTGAACCTCTGGAAGGAAGAAGAAAGGGTGGGGTCACATAAGGGAAGCGCCTAAGGAAGAACTCCTGCCACCCAACAGCCCTCAAACCTTAGGGTTCTTAAGGAAACCCAGATTAAAGTCCAGGTCCAGCTGCACAAAGCTCTGGCTGCTGCGCACGGTGGAGATAAGGATGACACTTCGTTCTTGGCCTTGGAATTCTTCCACAGAGCCCACCTAGACGGGAGAGGCAGGGCCTGAGACAAGGGGTGTCAAAGGGAGGGTCATGTCCTGTCCCAGGGAGCATGAGTTGCAAGGAAGGTACAGAGAAGTCACTGCAAAAGTGCACATCAGGGTAGTGAGTGCTTGCTGTGACAGCAGCCAGGACAGGAGGTAGGAAACCCGAAAGATGGATCCAGGTAAGGGGGTGGGCCTGAGAAGTGTTCTGAGCAAAGAAAACAGCGTGGCAAAAACCCAGTAACTCCCAGCAGTGTTTTTCAAACTTTCCTGAAAATAATCACTAAGTATTCGTTAAGAAGTATACTGTATAAATCCTAGGTCCTAACCCTAGACCTCCTGATCAGAATTTCCAAGGCAGAGGCCTCTAAATCTTAAAAAACAGTGGTTTTCATTGCTGACTGCACGTTAGATTGACCTGAAGAGCTGAGGGAAAAAAAAAAAAAATACCGAGCAAGGCTCTGTCCCTAGGGAGCTGCATTAAGAGAACAGGTGAGGTCCTAGCATGGGAGGATGTAAAAGCTCGCCAGGTGATTTTGATCTGCAGGCAGTGTCAGTCAAGAACCAGGACATAGAGAAAGTCTAGCTGCTGAGGGTGGAGGTGGGGGCAGGGGTGACGGTATTAATATGACAGGCCCCGTAAGCCATGGAGTTTGGACTTTATCCTCAGGGCAGAGGCCTCCAACCTGCCTGGTTGTGAGCAACACGGTGAGGCACTAATTAAACATGCAGACGTCCTGATCCCATCTCAGATCCCTTAACTTGTAATCTCCAGGAGTGAGGCTTGGGGACAGCCCCAGTTCCAGCAGTAGATGGGATGGAACACGGGCTGGATGGCAGCAGAAGTCTGAGAAGTCTCTGGAAAGTGGTTAAGTGGGGGTAAACAGAAGCCAGGGAGCGAATGTGAAACAGTGTGTCACCTTTAAGTCCTTGATGTCATCCAAGCCCCGAAGCTCCCTGTCAAGTTTGGTGATGCAATAACGGATTTTTTCCACCTGGAAGGAGGGGACAGATGCCATTCTATCATGCCATTACCTCAATTCATGCCTAAGACCATTGGCAGGAAGCTGGGCAACAAAGGGGGGGGGGAGCCTAACCCCTGTCCTTCTGAGATATGGGGCCAGTGAAGGCCCAGCTCCTGAAACCTCTGCCTAGTGGTCTGGTTATTAAGGAGGTACCTTCGTTCTGGGAACTGAGGGCCTGACCTGCTTCCGGTATGGGGAGATGATGCCCACACTTCGGGGGCTCAGGCGGGCTTTCCCCTTCTTGGAGGACGGGGCCAGGAGCAGCTTCAGATAGGAAGTCACCGTGGCAGCCTCTTCAGGGTTGAAGAAGGATGGGCTGTTGCCCTCACGCTCATCCTTGCCCATTACGCCATGAAAGATTATGGGAAAGCCCTGGACATGGGGTCAAGGGAAACCCTCAGTGGACCTCCCTGCCTCCCTTCCTTCCTACCTTCAAACACTTCCAGAGAATAAGGGAGCGCAGGCCAAGGTGACCAAGGGAGGAGCCATGGTTTCCAATCAAAGCATTCCTCCTGTCCCACACCTTCTGAAGATGGAGGTTGGGGTACAGGTGTGGGAGCCTGAGCCCTGCCCTGCTCAAACTCACCTGTCGAGGCAGACCCTCCCAGCGGCAGAAGCGCTCTCGATCAACGAGGTCAGCACAGGCCTGCAGCTCCCCTTCATAATACAGGCGGTTAGGAATGTTCAGGATGGTGGGATGAGACCTGGGAGGCAGGAGGAGGAAGAGCAAGGCCAAGGGTCAGATTACTTCTGCGCCACCCTCAGGGACCCCACACATACCCACTCTGGGCTGACACACTATCCTCCTGCCCTCCTCCCTAGAAGGCAGGACACATCCATCCAGTGTCGGCTGCCAGGCACTGTAAACCACAGAAAGCAGAACCACATGCAGTTCCAAAGAGTATCTTGTCCAAGAATGTAAGAGACCAAAATTTTTAAACAAAAACTAAAAACCGAGGGCAGCTGAGTGCAGTGGCTCATGCCTGTGCTCCTAGCACTTCAAAGGGCTGAGGCAGGAGGATTGCTTGATGCCAGGAGTTTGAGACCACCCAGGGCAACAGAATGAGACCCTCATCTCTATTAAAAAAAAAAAATTGGAAAGAAAAAAATTAAGGACCTTTTCTCAGGTTTCAAATTTGCTAAGGAAGGACAGTACAAAAACCAATTATCCTCTACTTTCACTTCTTTGATGAGACAATGTGTTAAATCCAAAAATAGCCTGAGCAACAACAGCTAATATTTATTGACCTTAGTAACAGCCTGACAACCATCACCACTGATCACCCCCACATATACAGATAAGTCAGCTGATCCAGAGTGAAACCACCTGCTAAGTCCCACAGTAAGTAGCAGTGATGGGGCTAGAAAGGAGACTTCCTACCTTCCTGTTTAGAGTCTTTCTGCATCCCACAGCCTCTGAGCAACAGGACTGCAAGCCAGATCTGCCAGCTGGGGCTGCACGGAGGGTGTGAGGGCATGGGCTAGCAGGAGAAGCAAGGGTGTGGGATACCTGTAGTTGCGTAGCAGCTTGGTTATAAACTGGGGGTCATAACCATTGGTGCCCTTCTTGTACAGGGCATTGTAGGTGAGTAGCCGCTCCAGCAGTGAGTACCCCAGCCCGTGCTTCTGGGCCAGTGGGGAACGTAGCACAGGTCCCAGCTGCCGAGGGTCTCCTGCCAGCACCAGCTGCCCTCCTGGATTGCCTGTCTCCTTTACTTCCATGAGCCCTGGGAAGCAGGGATGGTGTGGGGAGAGGTCAGGGGCGGACCGTCCCCAATCCCACCAGGGTGGCACACCTACAGCCCACCTGTGTCCCTCACCTGCTATGGCCACCAGGCTCTCAGGCTCCATGCAGTGGCCAGCCTCATCGATGAAGATGTGTGTGAAGTGGTCAATGGGAAACTGGGCTGAGACCAACCTGGCAGGTGTTAGGCCAAGGAGGGGTCATATGCAGGTACCCAACAACCAAACCTGAATGCTGACCCAAGATGGCCCCTCACCATCTGGGAACCACTCTTCCCCATCTCCCCAGCCCTCTACCCCAGTGTTTTCCAATCTTTTTTTTTTTTTTTTTTTATCTTGCAGCACATTGAACCTAAACTTAAACTTCCATGGCACATAATTAATGGCATAATTAAATTATGTTGATTAAAAAAAAAAAAAAAGAATGTATTTACTGTGTTTTGAACTTCTTTTGAAAATAATTGATCTTTAGAAACTGCAGCGCCCCAGCTGAAACTCACTACTCTACCCTTTACTTATACTTAAAATTAAGAGACACACTCCCCACCTGCTGGCGGTGATGAGGGTGGTAACTAAGACGCGATATTCCTGCAGCTTCTTCTTGGCCGGAAATATATACTCCCCCTTCTTTGCATCCCAGTTACAGCAGGGCTGTGAGTTGTGAAAGGACCAGAGTAATTAGCTTGGCTCCACCCAGTATCACCCTGACTTCGGCTCTGGGCCCCTCTCTCATTTTATAGACAATAAACCTGAGGCTCACAGAGATGGCCTGACTCCCGAAGGTCACACAGCAACTACCAGAAGGCAGTAATGAGCGTCCCAAGTGCCCGCCATCCCCCTGCACCTTCCTAGCTACCTTGATGTCTTCAGGAACCATTCGGATGTCCCTGCTGGGGGCCAGGAGGCGGTAGATGGAACTGGGCAGGTGGACCCGGAGCCGCTGACAGAGGAGGTCAGCCCCTGAGTTAGACGGAGCGCAGGCCAGGATGTGGGCTTTGGGCAAGTGCTTCACCACCTGAGATGCAGATAAGCATAGTGTGGGAAGCGGCTTCCAGGGACTCCATTGTAGGTCAGCCTGGGACTGTGTAGTAATTGCCTCCCATAGTTGAGGGAGGTAGTGACACCAAAGGCAAGTTCTGATCTGCTGAACAACTGTAGCAGTATACAAACAAGGCTATGATGACTGAAACGTGAACATTGCTCTGAGAGTTGTGCAGTGCCCAACCTGCGTGACCAGGCTCAATAGCCACACTGACCCTAACTCCCTACCTCCCCTTATGACAGCTGCTCAGAGGCAGGGGCATTCGGGCAGCTGGGGGGAACCAGTCTGGCAACAACCGATTGGTGCCGGGGGACTCAGAGTGCAGGTCTCAGGTCTATGCTCAGGCCCCACCTGCTTAATGGCCTCCACTAATGTGACGGTCTTGCCGGTGCCTGGAGGCCCAAAGATGATGTAGGGGGCTGGACGGGTGGTGCCCATGACAATGTGCTTCATGGCCTGCAGCTGCTCTGGATTTGACTCCAGACTCCGGTCGTACAGCCTGGCAGAGGGGCCGGGAATGTCATGTGAAGTCACTCAGTAAGTAACCCAGAGGCCTCCGTGACTCCATCCCTTATGCACACATTTCAAGTAGCCCCAGAGCTCTCTGCCCACAGTCTCACTTGAGCTTCACATCTGAGGGCAGCAGCGGGATCCCACGGAGGGCCACAGGAAAGAGCATGGGCCATAGCAGCCAGCGCCCTGTCAGCTCCAGAGCACGGTGCTGGACCCGCAGGGGCTGCCGGTTGAAGGTAAAGTTCACTTTGAAGGTCAGCCCATCCACAAAGCGGCTGAGAAGGCTTTGGGTGGGGAGAGAAAAGTAAAGAGTTTGTTGGTAGAAGGAGGCAATAAAGGGCCAGGACCCTCTTCACCGCAAAGCTGAGAGCAAGCTGCTGAGGCGTCTCAAGGTTCCCCTAAAGAAAAGCCTCCCCCCTTGTCCCTGAGGTCCAATTCATCTCAGGGAATACTCCTCTTCCCCTGGCCTCAGAGGGAAGCCTGCAGACCCTTCCAGCAGCTCAGAACTCCCCCAACACCCACCTTGTGGAAAAGCTCAGCTTGACACGGTCTAATTCCACCTTGTGCACAAAGCCCTTGTAGGTGACGGAATCCTCCTGGTGTGTCTCGGAGGACAGAAGGGCAAACAGGTGGTCACCCCGTAGCACTGAGGGGCGGCTTTCGGTCACCCCGGGAACCTATGGGGTGTAACACAGCAAGCTTTTATCCCAGTGAAGGGCACGCTTTACAGCCTAACCCCTTGTCTCTGAGAGACAAGGCCTCTAACCCCAAACTCGAGAGCGATGATATCCTTGCATCCCTCTTTCCTTTTCCCAGACAAGGCAGGAGTCAGGGAAAGAGGATGGAGAAAAATCCTGCTGAGTCCAAGAACCCAGAACTTCCAGTGCCAGTGCCATGCCCTCTTAGGCAGTAGGCCAAGTTCAGTTCCTACTCTACATTTGCTCATTCATTCACTCACTCACTGGGGACAGAGTCTTTGTCAATCATTCGTTCATTCATTTATGGGAGAGAGTCTCTCTCTCTGTCAACCAGGCTGTAGTGCAGTGGTGCAATCATAGCTGACTGCAACCTTGATCTCCTGGGGTCAAGCGATCCTCCTGCCTTAGCCTCCCAAGTAGCTGGGGATACAGGTGTGAGTGAGTCAGTGCACCTGGCCGTCTGCCTTTAAAATCTTTTTTTTGTCTTTTTGACACAGCCTCAAGCTACTGTCCTGGGTAGAGTGCAGCACAGCTCACAGCAACCTCCAACTCCTGGGCTTAAGATTCTCTTGCCTCAGCCTCCCAAGTAGCTGGGACTACAGGCACCTACCACAACGCCCGGCTATTTTTTGGTTGTAGTTGTTTGGCAGGTCAGGGCTGGATTCGAACCTGCCAACTCTGATGTATGCGGCTGGTGCCTTAGCCGCTTGAGCTACAGGCACCGCGCCTGCCTTTAAAATCTTATTTAAGACTTACTTCCCGCAGTAATCTTTCTGTGATTATCCTCACACACTCTCTTCCCACCTGCTCCTGTGTGCAGAAGTCCATTCTCACACGTAATTCTGGGCTTTTATGTACAAATTCAAAATCTGAGGGCTAGAAAGGCTCTAAGAATTATTTAGTCCAGCTCTTTGGATAAGGGTACCCAGGCTCAGACAAAGCAAGGGACTTGCTCAAGGTGGCAGCAGCAAAGCCTCGACTGAAGTCCGCATCTTCCCCACTGCCTGGCTCTGACACCCACCCTGCTTCTTGCTGAGCCCTCTGAGGGCAGGAACTACTTCATCCCCCCTCTGGCTCTGCCCTGCTGTCAGGAATAGTTCTGCTCACAGCCTATGGGTTGGCTGACTTGGACCCACGTCCCCTGCGCCCGATCCGAGCCCCGACCTCCAGTGTGAGCAGCCTGGGGTTCTGGTCTAGGGGGTCCCAGGTCATGGGCACGGACTCCAGGTCATAGTGCCGGATGTCATGCTCCATCTGCAGTTCTTCTAGGTGCAGCAGCAGCCGCAGCTTCACCTCGTAGTTCCTCCACTTCAGGGCTGTCTCTAGCTGGGCCCTGGTAGTGATGGTCGGGAGGGCAGGTGGGGGTAGGAACAGGACAAGTCAGACACCCCTATATCCAGGAGCATCCACCTTCTCCCATCCAAAGCTCTGGAACTAAGAAAGCTTTAAAAAGCAGGGAAGACCAGAAAGGCAGCGAAGTGAGCAGGGGTTCAGAGGCCGTGAAGAAGGAAGCTCTGCTTCTTTAGATGCCTGCCCCCACCTCTGACCGGATTTGGCATTTGCATTGTGGATCTTTTTTTTTTAAAGACGGATTCTCACTTTGTCACCTTCTATAGAGTGCCACGGGGTCATAGCTCATACCAACTTCAAACTTTTGGGCTTAAGTGATTCTCTTGCCTCAGTCTCCCTAGCTGGTGCTACAGGCACCCGCCACAACGCCCGGCTATATTTTGTTGAGTTGTTTATTTGTTTAGCAGGCCCAGGCTAGGTTCAAACCTGCCAGCTCTGGTGTACGTGGCCGGCGCCCTAACCACTGAGCTACGGATGCTGAACCATGCACTGTGGATGTTATGGCACAAACACTCTTTCCCCAGATCCTCCTGACTCCCATCCTCACCTCATTCAAATGTCCTTCTCTGTTCAAATATTACCTTCTCAAAGAAGCCAGGACTAATTGCCCTCTGCAAAGCAGCGCTGACCCATCCCCTTGCTCTCCTTAGTTTTAACTTAGCATTACTTTAGTTCTTCACAGCATTCAGCACTCTATGACATGTAAGACAAATGCTCACTGTCCTCCACTAGAATGGCAAGGCTCTTGTTTGATTGGTTCACCGTGACCAGTGCTTGGAGCACAGTGCCTGCATAGTAAGAGAATGAATGAATGGAGCCTGGAGGGCTGAGGACAGAGGTGTCAGGGCAATGCAAAGCAGCCAGGAGGAAAAAGCAGCATGCAGGGAAGAGCATGGGGTGCGAGGAGATGGTACTTACTTGATCTCAGCGACCTCCTTTGGGGCAGTGAAGATACTTGTTCCCTGAAGAAGTATGGGCAGCAGCTGCCTGAGGCGGGGAGGTGGGTAGTATGTCCCCAGAGCCATACTTAATTCCAGGTCATAGCCTTTAGCACTGCAGGAGGGAAGTAAGAAAAGCTGTCACAAGCACAGAAACATCCCACCTTCAGAGACTCTGAGAATGCCCCTCTGTGCAGGATGCACAAGCCCTTGCATAATACGCAAGGAGGCAGAGCTTACTGGCTCAGGTGGCTGCTTGCTCCGAGGTTGGACGGTTCTCATTTTTGGAAAGCATGATACTTGGAAATATTTGTAAAGTAATACATGTCCACTATAGAAAAAAAATCAGGTAAAAGGTAATAAATACATCAATTTCTTAGCATCCAGGGGTTGGTTAATGTTAATTTTTTGGTACAATGCCTTCCAGACTTTTCTTTGAATATTTATGTTAATTATATTATGTAGTCAACAAAAGAGCACAGTGGTCTGTGAAGGTCCTATTATATAGTTTGCTTTTATAACTCAACCTTTTGTGAACACCTAGCAGCGATGCATGATTGTGATTTCATTCATATAAGGTGTCCACCATAGAGAAATTTAGAGATAGACAGATGAGTGGTTGCTTAGGGCTAAATGAGTTGGGGTATAAAGGGTGACAGCTAAAGCATATAGAGTCTCTTTTTGGGGTAAAACAGTTCTAAAACTGTGGTGAAAATGGGCGGCGCCTGTGGCTCAGTGAGTAGGGGGCCGGCCTAACCCCACCCCTAAGGTGGTAGGTTCAAACTCGGCCCCAGCCAAACTGCAACAAAAAAATAGCTGGGTGTTGTGTCAGGCACCTGTAGTTCCGGCTACTCAGGAGGCTGAGGCCAGAGAATCGCCTAAGCCCAAGAGCTGGAGGTTGCTGTGAGCTGTGACACCACAGCACTCTACCAAGAGCGACAAAGTAAGACTCTAAAAAATAAAATAAAATAAAATAAAACTGTGGTGAAAGTTGCTCATGTCTATGAATATCCTTAAAAAAAATCACTGAACTGTATTTTTATTTATTTATTTATTTTTTTGAGACAGTCTTAAGCCGTCACCCTGGCTAGATTACTATAGGGTCACAACTCACAGCAACCTTCAACTCTTCGGCTTAAGCGATTCTCTTGCCTCAGCCTCCCAAATAGCCGGGACTGCAGGCACCTGCCACAATGCCCAGCTATTTTTCTTGTTGTTTTTTTTGTTGCAGTTGACATTGTTGTTTTTTCAGCTGGCGTGGGCTGGGTTCGAACCCACCAACCTCAGTGTATGTGGCTGGTGCCCTACCCACTGAGCTACAGGCGCCACCTGAACGGTATACTTTCTCTTTTTGAGACAGAGTCTCAAGCTGTCACCATGGGTAGAGTGCTGTGGCATTACAGCTCACAAGAACCTCTAACTCTTGGGCTTAAGCGATTCTCTTGCCTCAGCCTCCCAACTAGCTGGGATTACTTGCCACAGCGCCCAGCTATTTTGTGGTTGTAGTTGTCATTGTTGTTTGCAGGCCAGGGCTGGATTCGAACCCACCAGCTCCGGTGTATGTTGTGGCTGGTTGCCCTGCTTGAGCTACTGACACTGAGCTGAACTGTATACTTTCAATGTGTGAATTTTATGTTATGTGAATTATCTCAATAAAGCCATTTAAAAAAAAAAAAAAAGGATGCCTTACAATGGTCTGCCTAATAATCCATCACATAGTGAAAACACTTAAATTTTTTCATACTGTCCTCATATCTGAAGCTTAACTTTCTTAGACAGAAAAGGTCTCTGAGGTGCCGAGGGGTGAAGAGCCCGCAGTCGGGAAAGGGAACTCTAGATCTGTGCTCTTCTCCAGAGCCCACCCTGCAGTGACTGGGATTCTCTCAGCCTGGACAGGGTTGGAGGCAGGAGTTACCGGTCAGGTCTCTCTCCTTCTTCTATCCGGTTGGTTGCCACAGGGTTTCCAACGATCCGGGTCCTCTTGAAGGGAGTCGTGGGCTTCAGCTGTGCAGCCAGGGGGCTGTGGGCGACGGCAGCGAGGAAGCGGGCAATGTAGAAAGTGCCAGCTCCTTCTGAACCTGACTCCCCAGGTCCCAGCAGCTCCCAGAGCACTGTGGCTGGGAAGTAGCCCACAAAGCTGGTCTTACAATGGACGTGGAGTTCATAGCATTCACCTGGAGGAGGACAGCTGAGTGAATGGGGCTGGGGGGTAAGCCCTTCCACCAGCATCCTTACTGTGGACACTCTCTGAGACACCCCCACCCCAAGGGAAGAGCCCCCTGGACAGCGACAGTGTGCTTCCCAGAATGCCAGCACTGCCCGGGTCAAGGCCCCCATACACAAAAGGCCCTTTCCAGGGGAAAGGCACTCACCAGGGCCCAGTGGGCAGGGCAGCTCCTGGTCTCCGTTGTAGAAGGCAAACTGGGGTGTCCGGCAGAGTGGGAAGAGGTGAGTGAGGGTGACAGGCTGGGTTCCTCCATTCCGAAGCCTCAGGGTCAGCACCTCCTTGCGGTTCAAATCCAGGCGGATAAGGAGCTGCCCATCTCGGGCTTCATGGGGCCCCTGGACTTCCACGTCCACCCCATGTTTCCCGTGAAGATACTCAGCCCTGGGGAAAGTGGGAGTCAAGGGCGGGGGCTGGGGCGAGAGGGGCCTGGACTGGGCTACCCTGGGGCAAGCCCCTCCCTCTAGGCCAGTGGTTCTCAACCTTCCTAATGCCGCGACCCTTTAATATACTTCCTCACGTTGTGGGGACCCCCAACCATAAAATTGTTTTCGTTGCTACTTTATAACTGTGATTTTGCTATCGTTAGGAATGATAATGTAAATATCTGATGTACAGGATGTATTTTCATTGTTACAAAGGGATCACGACCCACAAGTTGAGAACCGCTGCTCTAGACCAATGCCCTGCCCTTCCCCATTCTTTGAAGGAGGGGGCCTTACTTGAAGTAACCCAGTCTTTCCTTGCTTCGCCAGACAGCCTCCGTCCCCCATGCTCTGCTGGGCCCCACTCCCCCTCACTCGCGCGCACACACACAAACACACACCTGTCATAAAAGATCTTGGCTAGCAGTGACTTGTGGTGTTTGCTGATATCTGACCCCAGCTTCATTCTCCTCTTTTCTGGGAACTGCACATCAGCCCAGCGGTCAAGTCTGAAGAACCTGACCCGAGTCTTGTTGACGTAGGCCAGATTTGCAATCTTCATTCCATACAGCATGGAGGAGAAGCCAGGGGCGGGGGTCCCAAAGCTGCCAGAAGCAGAGGAGACTGGGAAGTGAGGACAGGCAGGGCCTGTGGGCCACAGGCAGCTGGTGGGGAGGGTGTCTGAGGCCACTCTGCTGGACACACAAGCCCTGCTACAGAGCATGACCGTGCCTAGCCACAGAGACTCAGGCTGGGTTCGGAGGAACTTTTAGGGAAGGCAGTGAGACTTCCCAAAGCCAAATGTAGTTGTAGACAGTGGGTTATGGATTGTGCCTTTCTGAGGAGAAAAGCCCAATCACAGGCTTCGACGGGGAGGACTAAAGGAAGAGAGAGAAATAAATGAAAAAAAAAAAAAAAAAAGAATCTTGTTTTGGAAAACTATTTGGAACAGAAAACAACACAAATAACCCAGCAGAAAGAGCAAAGGCTAAGGGGAAGCAAAGTAGGTAGATTCAGAGGGGTGGCTGTGGGGTCCAGCCCACTAGTGAGGAGAGAGGGGATCAGAGACAGTACAGATGTCCAGAGTGTGTGGGCAAGGTGGCTGATCAGACAGCAGTTTCCACCCGGAGTCAAAGGGTGCAGGTGGAAGGAACCAAGCAGGAAGGGAAAGGATGCTTCTCCAGAGATCAAATAGCCTGGCTTTGTGCCTAGAGAAGGTGAAGACAGGGAAAACTGGTCAGAAGGACAATAACCTCAAGGTTCAGTGCCTGGAGTTCAGTTTAGTCAACTCAACAAACACTTACAGAGGCCTGTTTTGTGCCAGACACTGTGCTAGAATGCTGGAGGTTCAAAGAGGCAAGGGCCCCAGATCCACAAACTGAGCACATCAATTCCAGCCTGGCACCCACAGCACAGCCACTGAGGCTGCTGGGGTAGCTCATCATGACAAGACAGGTACTGTGCCCAGCCTGGGACCAGGCGGGCACCCACAAAGGCTTCCTTAGAAGACAGCACCACAATTAAGTCCTCAGGACAAATGGGCACCACCCAACAAAGGTGAGGGGTCTGCAAGAACATATGCTGCCCACTAGACCATCTAGCCAGGTCAGCTTAGGCTTCTTCACCTCTCGGAGCCCGGCTTTCTTCTTCTACAAAATGGGAAAGGCAGGACTTACTTGCCTTGAGACTGCAGTAACCCACTCAGCCCAGTGCTTGGCACATTGGAGACCTCAGTAAGGGTGAGAGATGATTAGTATCACACAGTTTGGTTGTACTAGAGTGAAAAGCAAAAGGAAGGGAGTGGCAGGAGGAGCAGAGGTGGGCAGGGACCAGATCATGCACAGTTTTGGATGTCAGGCCAGGAAACCTGGACTTGACCCTGACCGCCAGCAGCCCTCCTCCCTTTACTGGCACCCAGGAGCCTGAGGCCATTCTCACATGTGACACACTTCGTAAACATTTTCCAGACATGGACGACTGACCCACACCCTTGATGTTTTATAGGGAAGGAAAGCAAATCTTTGTTTATCAAAACAATGGTAATTCCTATTACCTCTTAAGGCTCAGTCAGCACAGTCACTTGCTAGGGTATATGATAAGATCATTATGGTCACAAATATTTCCAAACACTTCCCTGGTGTCCCCTGCCTATAACTCTGCCCCTCTCCACCCCAAGCAAATGAGAGCGGCACTGTTTTGGAAAACACTGAATTGGCTATGATTTGTTTTAAAAAGATAATAAATCACTTGAAAGTATAAACGCTCATTAAACATTAGCTACTATTATTAGTATTTGTATTAGTAGTAATAGAAGTACCAATGGTAGCAGTAGTAGTAGGGGTAGTAACAACTTACTTTCAGCCCACGGCTACGCTGTGGTTACAGAACCACTGCAGGTGGTAGGTTTTAAGCAGGGGAGTGTGGCAAGATCTTATTTGCATTTCAGATCACTCTGGCATCAGGATTGGAGAATGGATTTGCTGGAGGCAAGACTGTAGGCAGGGAGATCAGTTAGAAGAAGGGCCTTGTAATCCTCAAGTTAAAAGATAACAAAGGCCTGAACTGTAGCGTAGAGACAGAAGAAAGGCCAGATCCACTAATATACAGACTGTAACATTTGCAGAATTTGGTGATGGACCGGAGGGGAATGGAAGCTAAAAAGAGACTCAAATCAACAGTTTGCCTACAGGGACTATTCTTGAGATAGGACTTAAAGACAAGAGGAGGAGGGGGTTGGAGGGGCTGACCATGACATTTGAATTTGGACATGCTCAGTTTGAGATTCCTGTGGGCCAGAGGCAGGAGGTTCCATGAGTCAGAAGGAGAGAACTCGGACCAAAGTCAAGGTTACAGCCAAATGTTAAGAGAGTCCTCAGGTAGAAGATACAATCCAGGGAACCCAGGGAGGAAGGGAAAGCAGAAGAAACCCTCAAGAAAGGAAGGGGAATCAAGAGAATTCTCAAAACCAGATAGCAGGATCAAAAGCTGCAGAGGGGTCTGGTAACAAAGGGAGTGAAATTGGGAGGTCATCAGTAACTTTCACCAGGGCTCCTTATATTCCATCAAGTCACTAAGCCCCACCAATGTGGCAGAAACTCAAACGCCTACAGAAGCCAAGTTCCACGGGTACCTTAATAGCTGCAGCCTTCCCAGTCCCCTTTTTGGTTTAAGAATACTACACATGCCTCATAAATCTACAATAAGAAAACAGTGCAGGCATCATGAAAATGGCTCTGGGCTCCCAGCTCAGTGCTGAGGAAAAAAAAGAGGGTTTTGTGAAGGCTGACCAAACTGGGGTGCACCGGCCCTGCCTAAAGGGGGCAAATGCTCATCTCCACAGAACTCATCTTCGCAAGTTTTGCAACTTGTACTATTGATGCTATTCCCTAAATATTTCTCAAATTATTCTCTATGTCTGTTACCACTACCCAAATTCGTCCAACCCTGATCTAGGGAGATATCATAATTTTTGTAGTTTTTTTTTTTTTTTAAATCACAATCTTATTATGTTCTTATTGAAAAAAAAAGAAACAATAGCTTGGTACCTGTGGCTCAACGGGCTAAGGCACCAGCCACGTACACCTGAGCTGGCGGGTTCGAATCCAGCCCGGGCCCACCAAACAACAATGACGGCTACAACCAAAAAATGGCCGGGTGTTGTGGCAGGCACCTGTAGTCCCAGCTACTTGGGAGGTGGAGGCAAGAGACTCGCTTGAGCCCAGGAATTGGAGGCTGCTGTGAGCTGTGATGCCACAGCACTCTGTCCAGGGTGACAGCTTGAGACTCTGACTCAAAAAAAAAAAAAAAAAAAAAACAGAAAAAAAAAAGACCCAATAAAAAACAAACCTTGTATTTTATGTCTATTCACCAATATCTATTGATAAAACTTTCTTTTTTTTTTTTTGTAGAGACAGAGTCTCATTCTATCGCCCTTGGTAGAGTGCCATGGCGTCACACAGCTCACAGCAAAAAACCAAAACAAAACTCCTGGGCTTAGGTGATTCTCTTGCCTCAGCCTCCTGAGTAGCTGGGACTACAGGCACCCACCACAATGCATTTTTTTGTTGCAGTTTGGCTGAGGTTGGGTTTGAACCCGCCACCCTGAGTATATGGGGCTGGCGCCCTACCCACTGAACAACAGGTGCAGTCAAAAACTTTTCTTTTTGTCTTGAGACAGAGTTTCACTCTGGCACCCCTGGTAGAGCAGTGGACTTCATAGCTCACAGCGACTTCAAACTCTTGGGCTCAAGCAATTTTGTTGCCTCAGCCTCCCCAGTAGCTAGGGCAATAGGCGTCAGCTACAACACACGGCTAGTTTTTCAATTTTTAGTAGAGATGGCGTCTCGCTCTTGCTCAGGCTGGTCTAGAACTTCTGAGCTCAAGCAATCCCCCCACCTCAGCCTCCCAGGGTGCTAGGATTACAGGCTGAGCCACCACATCTGGCTATAAAAAGAAACTATTGATACAACAAAATGCATTAATCTCAAAAACATTATTCTGAGTAAAACATACCTTACACAAAGGTACATAATACACGATCCACTTAAATGAAGTCCTAAAATAGATACTTTTGCGGAAAAAAACCAAAACAAAACTGCCAACAAACAAAATGTGATACACACACCACAGAGTACTACTCCACCATAAAAAGAAATGAATTACCAGGTCTCATTCTTGCTTATGCTGCTCTCAAACCTGTGAGCTCAGCAATCCACCGGCCTCGGCCACCCAGAGCGCTAGGATTACAGCCGTGAACAACCAGGAATTCAACCTGGCTTGAATTAATGTCTTTCACAGCAATTTGGATGGAACTAGAGACTACTATCTTTGGATAGTAGTGAAGTATCCCAGGAATGGAAGAAGAAACACCACATATACTCTTCTAGTACTTTGGAACTAACCACTGGGCCCAGAGGCACAGAGAAGTAAAGGTATTATAAATCAAGAAAGGGGGGGCTCGGCACCTGTGGCTCAACAGGCTAAGGCGCCAGCCACATACACCAGAGCTGGCGGGTTCAAATCCAGCACGGGCTGCCAAACAACAATGATGGCTGCAACCAAAAAAATGGCCGGGCGTTGTGGCGGGTGCCTGTAGTCCCAGCTACTTCGGAGGCGGAGGCAAGAGACTCGCTTGAGCCCAGGAATTGGAGGTTGCTGTGAGCTGTGATGCCACAGCACTCTATCCAGGGTGACAGCTTGAGGCTCTGTCTCAAAAA